>NW_019091566.1:280271-327826 GCF_001949145.1 Acanthaster planci
AAGATTACTCCGTGCGGCTATAAACGACTGTTAAATGGAATGATGAATTGTTGAAGGATTTTGAAACCGGAAAAAATGATAGTCATGCCGGCCCAGCATCCTCAACGTTGAAAAATGCCCCAGTCCGAAGTGGTTAACTCAAAAAGTACATGTAGCAGGCAGATACACCAGCAGATTTCCAACCAAAGTGAATTATCAATGGTAAAATAATTATTTTGTACATGATGTGTTTTATACTTGTAATGATATGTGATACTGTGGTAAAAGTGGTACTGTTGTAATAGGTAATGTGGTACACATTACTGTAAGGGAATCGCTGCCCCACAACAATTAATTTTAAACCTGTAAGAAAAAAAAAATTCATGTAATTTACTGGTTATTTTCTTTTACTTTTCGTCATCATCCCTGTTGACTGTCGTTTTTCTTAATATCCTTGATACACCATGTTAAAAATTTGTACAGTGAAACTAGCTGCCTACCCCAATCCTCATTTCTGAGTAACGCATCCGTACAACAACTCAAATGGTGAAAATCCAGTTGATTGTTGGAGAACCTCTCTGTATGCAAAAAACAGATATGGTATATATTTGTCCCATTGCTCAGGTTTGTTTTTGTATAAGCAGGTAGCGTGTGCCACAAGTTCTCATTAAATCTTTCAACTGGACCAGTAGTGTAATGGTGGTATGGGCCACGTTTGTGCCCTTAATTTTCATCATTTATCATTAATTTAAATATCAAATGAAAGAGCTCTTTCTCCTCTACACAATGAAATAAAAAATGTTGATGTGCAATCATTCAATGCACATATCGTGGCATAAGAAAAACATGTATCAGCTCTTTTGAGAAAAAGAGTCAGTTACGTGTCAGACCATAACTTAATTAGTGCAGTCACCAAGCTTGCTTAAAAAATGGTTTAGATATGCATGTACATGTATATCTAGAATAATAAAAAATAAAATATTTGTCAGCTCTTCCCACTTTGTTTGGTTATGGTAAAAAAAATTGTGAAAACATCATCATTTTGAGTAAAACAGTTCTGAGTGCAATTGCTTTCCTTTAATTCACATTTCTGATTAGGCTGTTATAACCTAGCAAAAATCTACTTTTTGCAGACTTCACATAAATAGGATAGGTGGGGAAACCTCTGGTGGAGGAGAGTATCGTCAGGTTGCCCCCCACTCAGGTTTCACCTGGTACCAACAGAGGGCGTTGTCACATAGTATCGCCATCGCTATGGTGGCCGTCTGTGCAGCTGCAGTGTGATTTTAGTAAATTTGAGCACTGTAGAGCTATAGAGTGTGGGGTAGTTGGACATCATCAAGGAAATGTTCTCATCCACTCCATAAAGGGAAAGGCAGACCCTTTCATGGCGTAAACAAAACAACCAGTCAAGAGGTGTTTGAAAGATGGGGCACGTTGTTCCCAGTTGGAGCAGGTACATGTAAGTCAGTAAGATAATAGATTGAATCGTTCTATTCTAGTATTCATTGTTCATAGGCCTGCATTATGACGCATGCCTATAAGGTAAAACTGAAGAAATGTTTTCCTGGACTATAGTATTTGTAAGTGCTTAACTGATCAGGGGTAACAGTTCCATATTCAGACATCACTAATTTTTCCTTGCAGTTTACTAGCCATCACAAAGTTTCAGCATGTCCTAAAAGTCAAATTTAGCCAGGAAAACATTGAAGCATTCACTTAGAAAACACTGTCTCCAGACCAGTGCCATGGCTACATGTATGTGCACAGGGCTTCAAATAATGTCTTTGTCATGTTTGTATGGACTCTTTCCTGATCGGGAAAGATGCATAATAAGACACTTGCATTTATTGCCCGATACTTGCTGGGTCCCTCATTCACCACATATTTTCAAATCTGATAGGTTTCCATAGTAGGCCTAATTGGCGAATGAGGAACCTGGCGACTATATCATCATGGACGTTGGATGTTACTTATTATAACCAAATGCAATATTTGATTTGGGGAAGCAAGATAAAAAATGTTGTATTGAATGAAAAAATGGTTGTCTGATTCTGCATCTTGTCGTTATATGTTATAGTCTGACACTGGTCAAGAACCTGGTTCACATTTACTTCTTATTGTCTTTGACTTTCAGGTATCTGTAGAGGTTGCCTAACCATGCACCAACAAGCAGTTTCTGGCCAGGCAGCGGAACAGATACCACCACCCAGTGATACACTGTCTATGGTGTGTGCTTTCAACTCAATAAAATAGCAGTATACCCTGTCTGAACATATACACGTATTGGTATATCATTGTCAAAAAACCTTACTTGTTGAATTTGTGTTATAATAGGGATAGGAAGAGCAGCAGAGTGCAACCAGTGATTGGTCATCATCAGCTGGGTTACTTCCAACAAGTTTCCAATCCACTTACACAAAGTGCACTCCAATTCCCGAGGTAACTAAAATCAACTAAATCCTGGCATCTTGCATCTTATTTTATTGTATCATATTTTATATCTTATATCATATTGTAGGGCAATCCATTTTGTCATTTTTTTTTAAATATCACTTGTCTGCAAGGGGAACGGTTTTACAGTAGCGGACTGGGTTTTGAAACTGGCATGGAATCCACTGCTCAGTACATGTAAATATAATGAGACATTAGGGGCAGACTTTTGATATTTAGCAGGGGGTTCGCAGAAATGAAGGCAAAAGTTTTTCAAAATAAATTTCTTTTACTCAGCAGTAAATTTATCTAGCCCAGCGGCACATATTTTGACCCAGCAGTACTGCTCTGAGTTGGGGGGGGGAGTGAGTAGTCCTTTGCCCACCCTGATTATATCATATCCTGCTGTGTGCTGCATTATCTCACAGGATTTATTTATTTTCCATTTTTTCCAGCTTGCATCTGGGTCTTCATCAACTGATGAAGATGTTACTCGGGTTTCGGTGCCCTGGATTCGGCTTGGACTCCAACATCACGGCAAAAGAATGCAGAGCTCCAGTCCTTAAACACCTTCCTTATCCAGGGTGGAAAGCCTTCCTGTTGATGGACAGCTGCACTGGCCACTAGAAGAAGCATCTGATAGCACCGTCCGCTACTACAAAAGAAAAGCGAAGAAGGCCAAGAAGATCGGCTTCTGAAGATAGCCATCGGTGAAACAACTGCAGAATCATCACAGAGTGATCCAGATGTTGACAGCAGTACTCATTCTCTGGTGGAGTGCTATCAAGCTGCAGACAACTGGTGTACCAAGCGACAGATTTTGTCAATATTGGTTCAAAACATGACAAAACAAAGACTAATGGTAAGATTAAGTAAATGTTTCTCTTGAACTGTTAGATGCTTCGGTCAAAGACAACACTGAAATACTTAACAGATACATGTAGTTTGATATCTATGTTCCTCAGCATAAACCATCAGCATATTAGATTGATTGAAATGATTGTTATTGTTCTGTTGTTACAGCAACTGATTCCAGGCCTCACTATATACAGGATAGATGCGGCAAGAAAGCATGCCAAGGAAACTTGAGGAGGGTAACCAGTACAATTGGAACCAATAACTCGATCAAGACTTGAGAAAAGCAAGATTGATCACTTCATTCAATTCATCTCACACCCAGAATTTGTTCAAGATGTTGCATTTGGGACCCGCAAACTGAAACTTAGTCACGGAGAAAAGATTGAAGTTCAAAGTGTTCGAACCGTTGTGGTATCCCATCTTGTTGATTTGTACAAAGTTCACTGTCAAGACACTGGATTCAATCCACTTGGTCTTACTTAACTTTGCAGTATTATTCAGGTGAGATTTATATAAATTTCAGTCATGGCATTTTCATTTTTTATGTAATTTATGTTGTTTCTTATTATCTATGGATCGATTATGCATTGCAATGTTCTGGTCAATGGTTCGAAAAATGTCAAGGTCCAGTGACTCTTTTTCAGGTTTGTGCTGCTTCCAAGAAGAAATCTCTTTCTGGTGTGGACAATATAGCTGCCAAAGGCTCAGAAGGGTTTCAAGCTATGGAGGGATTGATAATATTGCTTGGTGAATGTGGTGAGTTTTCTACTGTACTCGTTCAGCAGCTGCATTTTACCAGTAGTCTAAAAGTCTCCTTTGAAGCAAGCAAAAACCATTCAAACATAGTCTAGTGTAAGCCAAAATAATGGCTTACTTTGCTTTTATTATTACAGTTTACCAGCTTCGTGGGTAGATGAGCACAAAAACAGGCTTTGAACAGCCTGTCATTACCTGAAATCTGACTTCAAACTCCATGTTCAGGAAGACCATTGTTGTCCTGATCACTGTTGGACTTATACACTGAGCACTAAAGATTCTTGCAGCCATCCCGATAATGTCCACTTTGAAGTGATGACCTACGTCTTCTGCTGAATGAGGTTGAGTTCTCCATATCAAGTGTTGATACAAAATACTAGTAAGTTTTATAGGGGCCTATGGAACTTCTAACACATCAATTCTCTCAAGAATGAATTCTTGGTGTACATTCATGACATCTATTTTTATTTGTGGATCTTTATTTAATTCCAGGTGTCCATCACAGAAGGAGGAAGTAGCGTAGGATTTTGAATATGCCAAGGACCGCATCATTGGTCTGAAACATCATATTGTTCGTACAGTGGCTCAGGAAAAATGCAAAGAGGATATCCTGACAAATCTCACTTCATCACAAGCACTTCTGACCATGGATTAGGCTATGAAATATCTGCCCAGGCGATTTAGGGAAGCTCAACAAGACTGGTTTGGCAAGAAAGGCATATCCTGGCATATGACTGTTGCCGTAATGAAATCTAGTAGTGAATTGGAGGTAAGAGCTTGAAAATATAAATCACTGTATTTATTATGTATGCCACCTCGTGCCCCCTGTGAAATTGACCTCTCATAGTTACGTAACTGAATGAAGAAAAGGGAAATGTATACATGAAAAATTGTCACTGACTTTATTGTATTGTGTCACTTATGATTTGGCAGTTGAATTGAATGGAAAGATTTTGTGCTTTGTTCATCTCATTCAGCAGTGTATCCAGAATTGGTGGAGGGTACTATTAGTGTTGGAAGCTCCATCGCTTGAGCTGAAAGCAAGACATCTAAACATTGAGAAAATCTATCTGAGGTCAGATAATGCTGGGTGTTACCACTGTGCACCACTTATCCTGTCCATAACAGATCTCTCCAAAGACGTAAACATCAGCATTTCAAGATATGACTTCTCTGAAGCACAGACAGGTAAAGATATCTGCGATCGAAAAATAGCTCCAATGAAAGCAAATATCGAGTGGTACATCAATAAAAGTGTTCTCACTGCCAATGACATGCACACTGCCTTAGAGTCGTACAATGGTGTGTGAGGATGCTATGCATCTGTTCTGAAGATTGGTGACATACCTTCCTCATGTGAATCTCTGAAATGGCCTGGTGTTACCAACTATACCAATTTCTGCTTTGAACAAAGTAGTGTGCGCTCCTGGCTTGCTTACAATATTGGCGACCAGTTTCATCCATTTACAAAACTGATTAAGCAACCACTTGGACCACGTGTCACCAACTACACTGTTGGAAAATACACAGAGCCCAAAGTCTTGACTGGAGCAATAGGCCAACAAAGAGTAAATGTTCAGTTCTCTTGCACAGAATCAAACTGTGTGAAAACATTCCCCACCGATGAGGTACTGCCGCATCATTTGGCAGCAGGACAGCATATGTTTCATCCCCTCAAGGAATCATGATTGGAGCAGATTACACGTCAGTAGGCTGAAAAGATAGGGGAGATGCAAGCTGGTACCCCTCATTCAGGCAAAGGTGGTGTGACTGTAACTTCAGAAGCAGCTTCGGCCTCGATGTCTCAGGCAATCAATTCTGGTTGGGCTCATAAATTGTCCAAGGTCAGAAAGAGGTTTTCACATGGTTGGTGTAAATACAGAAAAGAAAGAAAACCTAGGGACTGTGTCAAAACGTTTGAAAAGTCAGTTCCAGAAAGATGACTGGCTAACTGCCGTACAGATTGCCAGTTATTTCTCAAGCCTTGCTCTCTTCCACAAATCAGGGACACTGCCAGCCAAGGACTTGTCGGATGTAAATGATAATGCTGTGGAATCGGTTGAAAGACAGCTTCTTGTGGATGCTGTGCAGAAGCAGTGTGGGCTATGAAACAGTATACATTGAGTTTTGTATCATTTAATGATTTGTGTTTGATACATCATCCCCAGAATAATCATTCCCAACTTGTTTCCCATACAAGGCATGGTCTTTTTGAGTTGGGCAAGATTTTGCCTACATGAATTCGTCCACTTTTTTAGATTGTTGGTTTTTATTGTTTTTAGGTGTTTTTTTCCGTTTTGGTTTAATTTTTTTTAGGGTGTTATGGATGAGGAAGTGTCTGTATCTTGTATTTTCTTCAAAAGTTTCAAATGACATGGACTCTGTCAGTTATAGAAAACATACATTTACTACATTTGTGTGCACTGATGCAGAACATACAAACTACCTGCTGAAATCTGGTTTTTCCGTTACATTCTGCTTTGCCTCATAAAATGGGTCAAGATTTCACCTGATGTTCATGTCTGTACTTTTTTGAATGGAACTGCACACTCACATGCTTTCAATACCGTCTGCATAATATTGATTTTTTTTTGCACAGTAAATTAACAGAGACTGTACGATGAAGAAATGAACATTACCACCTATGCATTATTTTATCAATTAAATTAGAGTTATTTGTGTGTATTTGTTTCATTTTCCAAGTAACTGCCGTAGTCTAGAATGGCCCGTGCTTTGCAGCAAGAAGCTGTACAATGTTTTGACCAACACTACAATGACCTGACAATTTTGTGCCCAACAGCTTGCACTGATACGTGCACATGTATGTACAGCAGTGATCTCAAGTAAGTACCCTTTCGAGGGAGGTCATGCGTGTTACGAGCACTGGTACTTGCCCTATCTCGCTCGACATTTGCTCGTTCTTACACCATGGGCGCACGAAGAGCGCACAAAGTAGAATAAGACTGCAACAGTGAAAGTACTCCCATTACCCAACTTGAAACACTCACATGTTTTGTCCGTGTAGAATGTCGTTAGTCTGGCCCACTGATGATGGCTTAAAACCACACACAACACAACCACGGCTTCGATCATAGATCACATTTTATGTTCCGCCGGGACGTTTTCCTCGACCATGGAATAAAATACCATACGGTTAAACGTACATTGAAAACAAAAACGATCAAAACGAGCTGCATAAACTTGACTTAAGAGAACATAACCACGGTCATCTTCCCCTCCAAGGTACACGTTTCGGAAAACAAAAGTTGTTCGTTCTACACACACTCCTACACACCCACACAAAAAAATTTTCCGAACGATCTACTGTACAAAAATTGCCCACACATCATGGATCTACACACACTGCAAACCCTCATGGATCCTGGCACTGCGCCAGGGCTTGCTGCGCCATCAATCATGGGTACCAAAATAGACTTTGGATCAAGTCGGTCCTGGTTCGATGCAGTCCACCTTTCTTGCAATGTGCACAAGGCCACCAATGATGCATTCACCTCAAGTTTACTGTATCAAGTTTACAGTACACTTAAGATTTTATTAAATTTTGAAATTGGACTGAAAAGAGGGTCTGAAAATCTGTCCAACGGAGTCGTAATTTTGTTCTGTCATTGGTAGAGTTTGGTCAGAAAATTACCTTGGTCATATGAAAATGCACTATTTCTCTATATATAGCGATTTTTTTTAAGTTGGTGCCCTGTAAAAACGAGCAATCAATATCAAAACTGGTACCAATATTGACTGATAGAAGGCTAAATACACAATATGAGGCTCAAACAAGGCTCCTGTAAGTCCATACTGAAAACTGCTGACAAACATTTTATTGATGCTTCCAAAAGACCATGATAATGACTTTCTTTCATCAGAGTTTCATTGTTCAAAGACCTACTCTAATGACCCCATAGCGATGCAAAGATAGCTCTAATTATGACACAAAGTTAGGGATACCCCTAAGTAAAGGCTTGTCATTGCCTCATACATTTTTCCCCCTCAATTTCGACATCAGATTTAGGACTGGATGCAAGCTCAAAACCCTGCAAATTTCAATGCTCCTGTGCTTTCCTTTGTAAAACGGCAAGCGTTTAAACTTTTGAAGGCCTTAATCATCAAAATTATTTTTTTTTTACTAAAAGCATATATTGGGCCATTTTTCCTGAAGATGAAGTCGGATTGACCTAAAATTTTGCACAACCTCAAGGCTACATGTGACCCCCATACATGTCGAATTTCAGCCAAAACCGTTGACCCCCACCTTATCATGTTCTCCGTGGTCCTCTTGTAGACACACTCTTAATGCATGTACATGTACCAAAAAGATCACACACTTCTTTCATAAGTTGAGACATACATATATATGTAAAATTTATCCTCTGGTCAGATATTGTTTCTTCTGGTATTCCCACACTTGATGAACAACTAGATTAATGCATCAGCGATAGTCTTTGCTTCTTGAATTGGGATTGGTATGACCTCTGGGTATCTACACTGTAGTTGCATAGTCACATACCGGTACTACCAAAACATAACGGTTTCCCTGCTTTGACAAAACTACATGTACTTGCCCTAAGGTGTCAATTCCAATGTGCATGAATGGAGTATCTATGATAGGAAGTGAATGCTACGTTTTTCTGCTTTCTGACATCTGTCACAAGACTTGCAGTACTCTGCTACATCTGCTAAAACATTTTCCCAAAAGAACTTTTGCAGTATACAGGTACGTTACTGAGTTATGTCTATTCCTAGATGCCTAACCATCGGTATGTTGTGGGGTACTTGTAATATCTCTGCCCTATACTGCTTCGGTATTATGATCTAGAACTTTGTTTCAAACTTGTTGTTAGCTTGTTTAGGAGTCCACTGCCTATACAAAAATCCCATCTCTCACAAAGTAGCACACTTTCCCTGTGGCAATATCCTTCTTGGGTATTGCTCTATCCCATATCCCCACCAGAGTTTCATCATTCTTCTGATTCTTACAAAGTACAATTACTCTTTACTTCTATCTGAATGTCTCCTAAGTTGCTTTCATCATATTTTTCAGTCCCTATGAACTTGTCTGACTTTACTGTCTCTTTGTTATTTTGGATTTCATCTGACTTGGTTTCCTCTTTGTTTTCATTGTCGCTCAGTATTTTAAAGGGGATGGGCTATGTAGGGTTAAATTGACGTTATATGATAGTTTTCAACCGTCTTATATACACTACCTTGGATGAACCCCTCTTTTATGTCATTAAATCAGCAAAAATTGGCGATTTGTGTGGGCTTTTTTCAGTCTCCACCTGAGTTCTTCGCAAAAACTTATCGAAATCGGTTGGTGAGGCCAGCAGACAAATCTTAGCAAAAATGTGACGTCATTGGATGGACTCAACTTTCCAGACAAGAATGCATAGTTCCGGCAAGACAGAGTTGTCGCTTAGGCGAGATCATCGGGTACGTCACATACCTCATTACCTAAGACAGCATCTACTGGTAATCTTTGGGCCACTGCCACCTTAATCCACCCAGTTTCATATTTACCTTCTATATACATGTACAAGCAAATAGGATACTTCTTGGTACTCTGGTCACATCCATCAACTTAACTGTTTTATATCCTTCATCGTGCTTCCCTCAGGGGCAAATTTTTTGTTAACCATCATCTGTGTACAATCTGTGTATCTCAGTGGCTGGCTCACTGTTAATCATGCCTCTGCATTCATATTTGCTCAACAGTGCAGTATCTACACAGACCATTACTTTCTTGGGTTCTGTATTTGACTGCTCTTTCATGCTAGTGTCATTGGCTCTCTTCTATGGACAATACAAGTTTGTTTTTTTTTTACAGCGTCTTTATTCAGATTACCCGTAAATGGTTATCAGTGTCATTTAAAGATACTGCAGGGGAGCTCATTAGGAAGCAAAGCTTTTTAGTATGAGCCAAAAACGTTACCGCAAATGGTAAATACAAATACATGTACACATATAAAAAAGGCATCGAATACTTTGTTACATATAAATGCAAGCAACAAAAAGCACTACAGATCAGCAGCCTTATCAATTCCATGACCTACAGTGTATGTCCCATTTTCTTGCACTCAAAACATTTACTGGTATAGGCCTTCTCTTGATCCTGTTTATTCATCGGTTTTTGAGAACCTGAATTTGAAATGGAATAATTTCCAGTTGATGACTTTGCATAGTTCTTGTCATATTTGGACTCCTTGTGTCCATTAGGATGATTACTTGTTGGCTTGCCACCCCTATCTCCAGGTTTTGGCCTTTGCCGATCCCCCTGGGTCATTACACCTTTCCTAACTGTGACATAGTCATTAGCAAGCTCAGCCATTCGATCAATACTGTCCGGATTCTTTTCTCTTAGCCAAACAACTAAATCCCTTAGCATTTGGTTGTAGGCCTATTCTAATACCATAACCTTCTTCATATCCAACAAATCATCCACTCTACATGTATCTGCATTTATCCGTCTTATAAGCATCTGATCTATCCTTACTATCCATTCTCTGTAGGACTCATTGTTTCCTGCTATGAATTAATGACCAATTCCATTGACCAATCAGAATAAAACTAAATGATGTACGTATGATGTGCCTTACACGTGCATATCGACTGCCCCTGTTCAGCGAGGTACATGGAAAGCGGCATGGAAAGCGACGTACACATCGTTCCACAATTGCTCACATTCGACAGGAACACTGCGCCGTGCCACCCAAATGTATGCCATGCACGCATATACATGTACAGGGCGTACGTGCACCATGTGTATCGTACACTCATCCTGGCCTACCGCTCACCGGCGGCTCGGCCTGCTCTATCCATGCACACTGCATGATCACAAGCGCATCACAGGCGACACCCGTTGGCCTATCCAATGACTTAATAACAGCGCATGCCCAAGCCAAGCATTTTAATGTACCATGCAATAATGTTAGTCTAGAACACGTGCTCATCAACATGTACGTGCAATGACAGTATATCAAGAGCGCCACGTTTTACATTCACAAAGGACAATTGTATGGTCGTGGCAGTATTTTAACTAACACTGCAATGTAGTGTTTGCAGATTAGTGCAACGTGCGGCACGCGATCCAAACTGTACATACATGACGTCGGTCGATCAGGACTACCCTGATTAATTCTCACGTATGTTTTTGTGTGCAAAATGACTGGCCTAGCCAGTTTTTGTGGTACACAAAATGTTGACGAAAAAACGGCTGCAGTCATAACAGGCCGTAGCCTTTTGACACGCAGTTGCTGGTTCAGCACTTATCACAGACATGTACAGGTATAATGCGTATCCTACTTTTTCTTATACTTGAATGAATATTGATTTTCTTCTGGTAAACGCAACACCTTCCGAGATCAGGACAAGGCCAACTTTGACTCAGTTCTCCGTCGCCTAGATTTGGCTTCTCGCTTTGGCCTCCGATGTTCAGCCTTCCTCCTCCATCTCTTAGAATATATTGCCCAGGCTTGTGAGGAGGACTCTCCGGTCTCAACAGATTTCGCAGCCGTTGCCTTACGAGGGCTTGACGAGGGACTTGATTTTGTCTTTGAACAGGTCACTCGTATTTTGCTTCTGGCCACTTTCAGCTGCAGAGCCAACGCAGTGGACGCCATGCACATCCCTTACGAGTCTGTCAAGAACAAATTGCTTGATCCATGCACATCCCTTACGAGTCAGTCAAGAACAAACTGCTTGATCTGCCGCTTCTCGGAGACAACTTGTTTTCCGGGAAATTTACTGAGGTCCTTGTGTCGGAGGTGAAGCATATGGAGATCGTTAAGAAAATTTTACTCTGTCCGCCCCCATCTTTAGGTCGCTCCTTTAATTGTCCACTCTGGTCAGTTACTCTGCCATCAGACTCCCGTCGAGCTCCACCCCGACCGCTCCTAGGAGACTCCAGCCACGTCTCGCTGGTCGCCGGTTCACGCACCACGTGTCCCGGGGGGCAGCACAGGTGACTACTCCCCTTCGCCTTCGGCGGCTGTTGATCCCAAACCCGTCGGCACCCATCTGGGTAATTTCATCGGGTTCTGGTGGGAAATCACCACGGACAGCTGGGTCCATTTCCCACAATTGCCCACGGCTAAGTCAGCTATCCACCAGCTTCCTCTTGCCTTCCTCTTGCTTTTTTTCTGACACCCAAGAAGGAACTCGGAAAGCCGATAATCAATTTGAAACCACTCAACAAATTCATCAAGCCAAAGCAGTTTCGAATGGAGACCCTGGACATAGTCCTGCGCTCCCTACCAGTCCCATGTTGGGCCGCCTCCATAGATCTACGGGACGCGTATCTTCATATCCCGACACACAAGCAGGACCGCAAGTTCCTTTGCTTCAAATACTGTGGCCACACCTACCAGTTTCATGCTCTTCCATTTGGCCTCTCCACTTCGCCAAGGGTCTTCACCCGAGTTGCCAAGACTGTCGCCACCCATCTGCGACAGCGCGGCGTTGTCATCTTTCAATACCTGGACGACTGGTTAATCATCAGCCGCTCTCTCAACAAGGCCAAAGCCTGCACTTCCCTCACCCTCGACGTCACAACACGCCTGGGGTTCCTCATTAAGTACGACAAGTCGGCCTCCATCCATCACAGAGGCCGGCCTATCTTGGAGCAATCCTCGACCTCCGCAAAGGCATTGCAGCTCCAACGCCAGAGCGCATCCACAACCTGCGTTAATGCGTCTTCCAGTTCCTACAGTCCGGGGCTCCTCCAGCATTAGCCTTGCTCCGTGTTCTTGGCTTAATGGCCAGTCTGGTCACTTTTGTCTCATGGTGTTGACTACGGATGCAGCCACTTCAACTACATCTCCTATCTTGGTACCTCACAAGAGCAACCCAATCACAATACCGGTTCCTCTTCCGTCGGATATTCGCAATCACCTATAGTGGTGAACCATCACTGAGAACCTATTGGTCGGCCTTCCCTTCACTCCTCCTGGTCTGGAAGTGACTGTGACAACAGATGTGTCGCTATTACGATAGAGAGCATCAACATTTTGGAACTCAATGCTCTTTGCCACATCTGGCAGCATCTAGTTGGCCGCTTGGTGTGAATCCAGAACGACAACTCCACAGCAGTGGCGTACATCAACCACCAAGGCGGCACTTGGTCCCCTCAGTTCTGCGTCCTTGCATGGCAGCTCTTCATGTGGGCGAGTGATCAAGGGATCACCCTCCAAGCTGTCCACATTGCTGGAACAAGCAACAGCATAGCAGATGCACTCCTGGGGCACCGTCAGCCCGACGGAGTAAAGTCTCCTTCCGAGAGTGGTCAGCCAGATTTTTGCGGAGATCAAGTGTCCTCATGTCGACCTCTTCGCATGTACTGACAATGCCACCTTCTGACATTCTACTCCAGGTTCCCTCACCCGCAGGCGTTTGTGACAGACGCACTACAGGTCAACTGGTAGGGCCTACTAGCGTACGCCTTTCCTCCAATCTCCCTCATCCCACAGGTCCTGTCCAAGATAGAACGGGAGCCATATCGCATCCTTCTCATCGCCCCAATCTGACCTCGCCAACCGTGGCTTCCAAGGCTGATAATACTATTGGTACGGCAACAGCTGGTCCTTCCTGCCAGGGAAGACATCCTTCGTCAACGCAGATCGAGGATCCTCCACCCCGCGCCGGTGAGTCTTCACTTGACATACTGGACATTGTCCAACAATCCTTTAGGGCGTAGGGCCTTTCTGCAGATGCTGCGTCCATGGCGGCCTGGGGTCGATGACTGTCCACCCGCAAAATTTACATCAGTCGACTACAACATTTTAATAGATGGTGTGATGACCATGATGTTTCTCCAACTGAAGCTCCTGTGAGCTTCATTGCAGACTTCGTCATTCACCTGTTCCACTGCTACCATCCGCAACTACCTGTCGGCCTTGGCGGCTGTTCACTCGGGCTTCAGCGATGGA
This sequence comes from Acanthaster planci, assembly GCF_001949145.1. The sequence goes on from NW_019091566.1 coordinate 294,233, forward strand.
TCGCCTGTCTCTGACAACACTGCTATCTACCATTTCCTTCGAGGAATGTTTGTCGAGCATCCCCACGTCAAACGCCTGGTTTTATCCTGGGATCTCGGAACCGTTCTACGCTTCCTTGCCAGTCCTCCCGTCGAACCATTGTCCAACACACCTGATCTCCATCTAAGCATCAAACTGGTGTTTCTCGTGGTTCGAGATGTGGTAGCGAACTACATGCTGTATCGATTGCCAATGGTCACATCTGTTGGGAGCTGCATGGGGTTCACCTTATCCTGACCATTGGGTTTCTAACAAAAGATATATTTGTCCCCAGCATAGCCTCACTTTTGGGAGACGACTCTGACAAGGGATGGTGTCCGGTACGGACTCTCAAGTGGTATCTTGCCAGGACCAAGCATTGCAGAGAATCTAATTAACAGCTCTTCAAGACATCAACAAAACTCTTTCACCCGGCACCAAAGGACACTCTTGCCCGATGGATGGTTTCAGCCATCATCTTCGCGAACTGAGACTGGCCGACACAACCTCATGAGGCGACCTGATCCCACATCGGGGCCCACGTTGTTTGGGCCGCCTCTGCATCCTGGTCCTACGTCAGGGGAGTTCCTTTTACTGAAATCTGCCGGGTAGCTTATTGGAAATCTCCCTCCACCTTCACCGAGTGCTACCTGAAGGACACTCTGCAGAATGAAACAGCCCATAGCACAGCAACCCTGAGTTCGATGGTCGAGACAGTGTCCAATGCCGTTCCGGGACGGACAGCGGATACTTTGACTTAAGGAGTTTCTCCTGTTAAGTGCTCACCCTGGTGGCGCCCACCTAATGCTTCCGCTAGTAATTACACTCCCGTCACCAACCCGCCTCCATGGTACGGTGCCACTCTGCATATGTAGGCTGGGCAGGGTATGTGAATGCAGGAGACTCCTCCCCCATGTGGTGTGGGTCGGGTCTCCCAGTGATACTTACCCCTGTCCAGCTGCTCCCGCCTTTCCTTCCCCACTTCCGCTCCGGTGATATTCATCGCTTTGAAAAGAAGGACGAACATGGTGGCGGGATCGCAATGCATTGTGGAGGGTCAAGGGGCAGTATGTATAATGAAGTCTTTCAGCAAATTGTAACAGACACATGGGAAATTTGCATATGTAGGCTGGGCAGGGGTAAGTATCACAAGGAGACCTGACCCACACCACGTGGGGAAGGATTTTACTTTGGCACTGGCCACAAACAGAATGTTGCAGGAGGCCGTGGTTGATTTTGTATGGAGTTAACAACATTTAACGTAATATTGAAATATTCAAAATTTAATAATATATCACTTGATGACGTCATCATGATGTCATTATTGTAGTATTATCTTTGTGTCGAATTCTTTCCTTGGTGTAACTTTGATAACATTTGAATATTGCTGAACAACCAAACTTTTGCCTTAAAAACTTGTACGAAGTCAATGGGCTGAAATAAGTATTGAAAAATCAATAATAAATCACTTGATAACGTCATCGTGACGTCATTGTTCTAGGACCATCTTTGGATAAGGGTCCTTCATTGGTTCCATTTTGATGAAGATCCAAAATCGCAAAAGCAAAAGGAAAACGAAGCAAGACTAGATCTGCAGATTGTCCAAGGAAAATGCAAGTGGCTTTTTTTGCATTTATATATTTCAAAAGGTTATACTTCGATCTGTTTATGAGTACAATTGGAATTTGATTTGAACGATACTTCTGTAGTTGTTACTAATTGGCAACAACATGTAACTATTCTTTTTTGTATATCGTCAGTTCTAAATGTTACTTTATTTTTTGTTTTAAGATGTATTATTGATTTTCATAGTCATATGCAAAGTTTCAAAACGATGTGACATTTACTTCAGGAGATATAGGGCTGTAAAGAGTGCACCAGTAATATCATGTGACTTGTCTCCTGCTGAGGTCATCATCACATCAGGTCAAGCACTCTCCTAAGATATTTGCAAGGGTTTGAACCCAATAAAACATGTACGTCATGAAATATAGCGCTTTAAAGAGTGCACCCTCAATGTCACGTTGCACCCTTAATGTCACATGACATGATTGTCTCATGAACGTCATCATCACATGACGTTAATTCTCCCTGAACAACACTTCCCTCCCTGAATACCTATCAAGATTCAACCCAATTGAACGTGGACTTAAGGAGATATAGGATTCACCTTTAATGTCACGTGACTTGTCTGCTGATGACATTGTCATCACATGAGGTCTATTTTCGTGAATGAACCTTTCTTTCCTAACTGTTTGCAAGGTTTCAAGCCAATCGGACATGTGTAATACAAAATACAATACAAAATGTTATTGTTATCGTGGAAAGAGTGCGAATGAGATATTAAAAACATATTTCCCTTTTGCTGTTCCATACGGTGCCATCTGCTCTCCGCACCATGTGCTTGGCGATTTGTCAACTCCCTACGCAGTGTGCGCTACCTACGTTACAGGCACATGTTGCGCATTCACGCACACAGAAGCCAATGCACACTATTCGAATGGAATTTGCAAGTTCGCAAATGTTGTTAGGGGGATTTCGTCATCAGCGATTCATCTTTGTGAAGAAGTACACCACTTATGTTCTTCATGCAGTTGACTTCAATGTTTTAGCTATCATCTAATACACAATTCACGCTTAAATCTGTTACAGTCGATTTGTTACCGAATTTTGAAGAATAAAAGGACTTTTTATCATAACTTCCATGTGCCAAAAAATTCACAAGTGTTTTAACTGGTTAAAGATCATTGTCTACATCAATTTTCAGGCTATTGGGACAAACTTTGCCATTCACATCTATTCAAAATTCATTTTTCCAAATGTTCAACCTGTCGCTAGTGGGCGCTTGCCAATTATGTGATGTCATCAGTAGATGATTTGAAGAATACTATACCCCACCCACCAACACCGTTGAAAGGAAGTTGATACCTATTACCACATTCAAACAATAAGCCTAGGAAGGGTCATGTGATTTCATCCACACAAGATAAAATGAAGACCCAATTTTAACTTGGCATGTGCCGCAAGCAGAATGCTATGGTTGATTTTATATGGATTTAACAACAATACCCTAATATTTAAATATTATTTATTTAATAATAAATCTCTTGATGATGTCATCATGACGTAGTTATTTGAGTATTGTCCGTGCCTCCAGGGCTTTCCTTGATGTAACTTTTATGACATTTGAATGTTGCTAAACAACCGACATTTTGCCTTGAAATCATGTACAAAGGCAATGGACTGAAATAAATATTGAAAAATCAAGAATAAATCACTTGATGACATCATCGTGACGTCATTATTCTAGGATTATCTGTGCATTAGGGTCCTTCAATGGTACAAGTTTGATGAAGTTCAAAATTCCGAAAAGCACTAAAGTCGTGTACAGAAAAATGTGCACGAAACAAATGGCCTTTGAGCAGAAGAAGAAAAAGGAAGAAGAAGAAACTACAGGTCTCTGAGTAGGGCTTTTTCAGTAAATTCAAGTCATTTGCTATGAACAAGATAGTTTCAGGATCTGTCTTTTCAGTATTGCATCGTTATGTATCCTGGTGAATTTATTACGGGTTTGCCCTCAGACCAACGTATGCATTTTATTAACGTATACTTTGAGTGTTTGTGAGACAATCTCAGACTTACAAGGGTGGGACTGTAACCATGGAGGAAGGAAACCTACATGCTCAACCATAAGTGTGGATATCTTGGATCAACTGGCTGATGGGAAGTACAGCAATCTTATGCAGTTAGTTTTATACATATGAGGTTGGGTCACGGTTTGTGATGGTTATAACTTCGGGTGTGAAAATGATCATCTGTTTTGTGTATGTGGATAGCAATATACATTTCAATTCATCTGGCAAGGTTCACAGACAGGTGTCTATTATTCTTACATAGTAACATGAACTTAGTGTATTGTAATGCAGACCTTAAACTAGAGGTTTGACAGTTGTAAAAACAACCATGGGCTGTTTTGGGATGTTTGAGAAATCAAACTATGACTGTATAAGAACAGATAGACAAGGTTGGCACTTCATTAATGTTAAATAATTCAGTAAGATTGAGTGCCGAAGAGTGGCTGTTGAAAAACATGTACAAAAACTGTAGGGGAAATAAAACATTCAAAAATCAATAACACATTAGGGGATGACGTCATCTTAACGTAATAAATATAGCATAATATATTTATCAGGTCTTTGTCAGCTGAAACTTGGATGATGATCAAGCATCTCAAAGTTACCAAAATGGTGGTTTCAAAACGTGTACAATGTCAATGGAAGAAAATAAATATTGCAAAATCAATAATAAATCAGCTGATGACATCATACTGACGTCATTATTTCGGCATAATATTTTTATGGGGTCCTGCTTAGTATAATTGTGATGACGTTGAAGTGCACTCACAGACAAAAAATTGTGCCTTCAAAACTTGTGAAAAGTCTACTGGACGGTAAAAAGAATAGAAAAATCAATAATGAATCACACGATGATGTCATCATGATGTCATTATTACGATACAATCTTTTGATAAGGGCTGTTACGAGATGGTGTTTTGGTGACAATTCAGTTTTGCAAAATTGCCAAATTAGTGCTTTGAAAATGTATAAAAAGTCGAAGGGACAAAATAAATGTTGAAAAATCAATAATAAATTACTTGATGACATCATCATTACGTCATTCCTTTGCAATAATCCTCGTATCAATGTCTTTGTTGGCTTTCACTTTGGCAACTATCATACATCACAAAGTTACAAAATTGTGGCTTGAAAACGTGTACAAAGTCAATGGGCTATAAACCTGTTTGCAGAAGCACTGCTATTTTAAGTTCATGTCACGTGATTTGTGCTTAAACTGAACAATTTTTGTGAAATATTACTTAATATTCAGACTCTTGGGTACATTTCAAACCGAATAACAGAGCGTAAAGCACACGATTTCTCTTTTGTTCTCATAGTTATCTTGCGAAGTTAAGAACTACTTGTTCACTAGTGTTAAGTAGAAAAACGTGTACAAACCCTATGGGGAAACTTTTAATATTAAAAAATCAATACCAAATAAGGTGATGACGTTATCATAACGTCATAAATAAGGCACTTATCTTGCAGCAGGGTGTGTGCCAGCTGAAACTTTGATGATGATTTGGGATCACCAAGTTACCAAAATTGTGCCTCAGCAACATGCATAAAGTCAATGGGCTGAAATAAACATTAAAAAATCAATAATAAATCACTTGATGAGGTCATCATGACGTCATTTTTTTAGGACCATCTGTGCATTAGGGTCCTTCATTGGTGTTTGATAAAGATCCGAAGTTGTTAAGCGGCTAAAGCTGTTGGCAGAAGAAACGTGCACAAAACAAATGGGCTTTTGAGCAGAAGAAAAAGAATAGGAGGAAAAAACTAAAGCTTATCTGTCTGTTTGCCAACAGAACAGAGGGCTTTTTCGCATTCTTTTGTACATTTGAAGAACTACATTTGAACATCATCACATCAAGTCATTTTTCGTATATAACACCTCTCTTTCAAGTTATCTGGAAAGTTTGAACCTGATAGAACATGTACTTCAGGAGATATAGGGCTGTAAAGGGTGCACTTTTAATGTCAGGTGACTTGTGTCCTGATGACGTCATCATCACAGCAGGTCAACATTTGTCTGTAACACTTTCCTTTCTAATTATCTGCAAAATTTCAATGAGAAAGGACATGTCCTTTAGGAGATAAAAGGCTTTGAAGTTCATGCCAAGTCAAAAAACGTTTATAAAAGCTACAGAGAAAATAAAATATTAAAAAATCAGTATAAAATAGGCTGATGACGTCATCATGACGACATTCTTTTTCAATAAATCTTGCATCTTTGTTGGCTATCACATTGCCAACGATCTAACATCGCAAAGTTAAATTGTGGCTGGAACACACGTACAAAGTCAAGGGGACGTACAGTCACGTACAGTTCATGTCACCTGATTTGCGCTTAAACTGAACAATTTTTATGAAATATTACTTCTTATAGTAATCTTGAGCCTAAGTAAAGGACTACCCGTTCACTTGTGGTAATTAGAAAAACGTACAAAACCTATGAGGAAAAATTAAATATTCAAAAATCAATATAAAATAAGCTGATGATGTCATCATGACATCATCCCTTTGCAATAAATCTTGCATCAGGGTCTTTGCCAGCTGTAACTATGATGATGAATGAAGATCGCCAAGTATCAAACAAAAATTGTCCCTTGAAAATGTGTACACAGTCTATGGGCTAAAATAAATAAATATGTGAAAATCAATAGTAAATAACTTTGTGACATCATCACGAGGTGATTATATCATCTTTGCCTTAAGGTCTGTGTTTGATGTAACTTTGATGAGGATCAAAGATGGTCAAGTTACCAAAACGAAGCCTGAAAATGTGTACAAAGTCAATTGGCTGAAGTAAATATGGGTTTTCCCGGCCGAATTAGTTAAAACAGTATCCAAATTCATGAAAGTGCATTTACATTTGAGCGATTTCTGGAAGCCCGTTACTCCCATGGTTGATTTTCGAAACTTTGTGCACTCAGTTTCGTTTGTGGACGTCCAATCATGCACTTTCAAGGATTCAGTTTAGTAACAGTATCATTCAATTTCACGATGCACAAGCGTCACTCAATTTCGCCCTGGGTGACTGGGAGGTGGATTCCTATCCAAATTTTACTTTCATATCCGTCAATAGGCACTCATATTCGCAATGTTAGCTTTTCAAAGTATACGTACCCTAAGTATTGGAGAAAAGATAGAGTTTCTGTATAATTATGATACATGCACAGTTCCAGAGACATCTTGATCGCTGGCGATATTTGCCCAGATCTTCCCCAACCTTTTCATTTAGCATATACTTTTATACTTTTGTTCTGTTAAATGCTTATGGGGATAATATTGTGTTATTATTTTGTTTTGAAGTAAAAAATTCAGGTTACACGAAACCAATTTTGTTCTTTCTTTTTATAAATCTTAAAGCAGGAAAAATACAAATTACAAGAGTACTGCTGAAAAGATTGAGTATTTGGTCACTGTTTTAACAATAATTGAACCAGATAAGAAGAATTTGATGAAAAACATTGCACGGATGTCAGAAATGCTTGCTTATTCATGAAACCGCATGCCTATTACGAGTACCACAGAGTGACAGTGCAAATTTGACTTCTGTTTGGGGGTTTTCTAAAGTGAATAGTGACTCAAACTTTGCTGTTTAACAGGAATTTGCAATTGCGTGCTCATGGAGTTAAATTGAATGATTATTTTGGCTCATTGAATGTTGATCTGGACCGTCAATCAATTTCGTGCTAAATTGAATGAGCCTGACGCTAATTGGAGTGCCAATTTTAAAAAGTTGGGCAAGAAAACCTATACTAAATCACTTGATGATGTCATCATGATATCATTGTTCTATGCACATCTTTGAACTGAGGTCTTTCAATGATGTAAGTTTGATGAAGATCCAAAGTTGCAAAAGGACCGAAGTCGATGGCAGAAGAAACGTAGACAAAACAAATGGGCTTTTGTAAGAAGAGGAAGAAGAAGAAAGAAGAAAAAGAAAGAACTAAAAGAAGACCTTTTTGGCAAAATTACAAAAAAGCAAAAAAAAAGAATCAGAAAATACTTTTTCGCAAAGTTGCAAAAAAGCCAAAAAACCCCAAAAAATGAACAGAAGTAATGCCTTTTTTGCAAAGTTGCGAAAAAGCCAAAAACAGGACAAAAAGAATGTCTTTTTTGCAACTTCATGTACAAGGCTGTTTCGCATTCAGAGCCTTTTCTAAACATCATTTGTACAGTTTGTAAGCTATTTAATTCTGAGAAGAAAAAATCATTTAAAACTTTATAATTTGTGTCGTTTGCATATGTCAGGTGACTTGTCACTTGATGACATCAACAACACTTCACGTTCAATATGGTGTATAACGCATGTACATGCACTTCCCTTTCTAGCTGTGGTACTTGCAAAATTCAATTTCAATCAGGCTTGTACTCAGGAGATATGGGGCTTTTAACTGAGGGTGCCCCTGTAATGTCATGTGAATGGTCAACTGGTGATATCATCGCATGATGTAAATGTTTGCCTACATGTTTATCCCTTCCCTTTCTAGCTAGCAAAGTTGGAGCACAATCGTTCATGTAAAGTTCAGGTGATACAGTGCTTTGAAGGGTGTACTCTTAATGTCATGTGGCCTATCACTTGAAGACATCATCCATGATACCAATTTTGGACTATAACACTTCCCTTTCTATCATGGGTATGTGTGAACTGTCAACCCAATCGGACATGCATTTCATGAGACATACCGGTAGATTTTTAAAGAATGTGATGCACCTTTAATGTCACATGACTTATTAACTGATGACATCATCATCACATCAGTACTATTATCATGATTTGAGGGCCTTGAAAAAATGACTTTATTTCTATAGAGGTGCACTCTAAAGAGTGTCAAAGAAGAGAAAGTGGAGAAAATCACAATTTATGACATCATCATTATATCACAATTGTTTTTTCAAATGTAATACAACCCTGTTTCCATTCATACCACAGAGCTATAGCTCTATGATCCATACAATTCTTAGCTCCGTTAGACTTGATCTTAAGAAGTTGGGCTGTGATGAATTCAACTATGTAGGCACATCATGTGGTCTTAAATGATCTGAAATAAATTGTTCTGTTAAAAATTTGAAAGAAGAGATTTGTTCAGATCAGAACAGTACTCTCTACAAACCACTTATTTTGCCCTCACGGTAAGATCTGGACATGCAGGTAAATGCCAGGCTGATCGAAAGGGTAGAGGGTTTCAAATTTTGACCTTCAGCACAGTCATTTCAATTGGATTACAAATGGGTCTGGGAAGTTCATGTTCAGCATAGCGCAAGTCATTTTGTAAGGAAACTTATTGGAAGGTTACACACGAGAGCAACCGCCTCTCCTTTGTTGGCAAGCATACATGTATGTCGTGATATATTTAGTAATTATTCCCATGTACAATTTGTACAATTATGCTTCAACAATGTTTCTCTATAAGAGAATCGAAGTGGCTGAAGACACACCCACTTTAAGTAAGTCATTCAGATGTTGCAGATGACTAAAGGGGGATTTGGGACATAAATCCGCCCATCACCCATCTGACCTGGATGCACACTAAAGGGAGTAAAGGCTGCATTGCAATGCTAGTGAAGCTTATTTTTGCATCACCCCAGCTCATCTAATTTCTCTCCAATGAACAGACTGGGGTACAGTGTACTCTGAAAACCCACAGAATCACAAGTTGAGAATATTGGTAGGTTCTTATAAACCTTTAAGTTATGTTTGTGTATTTTTTTGACAAATGGAACAATCTATTTTAAAATATGTAAAATGATCCAAAAAGCTAGCATCAGACTAGCATGCCTGTAAGCTTTGAAATGGGAGTACTCTGGGTTTTTGTCCTTTCCACACTTGAAAAGCTTGGGTGAGTGCTAATTGCACTTGATGTAGCTTCCAGTATAAAGGTAACATTTGATTTATTATGAACATAATATAACACGGCTCGGGCTGAACAGATAGTTTGCAATGGCCTTAGTGAGTTAAGACAAGGCATTAATGTGTGAAATTCACAGGTGGAGCCACATGTAGTATTTATGTTGACACTACTAGCCAAACGAAACAGGATTAAATTCACAAGCATATTTCAAAGTAAAGCACGCATATATTCTTAGCAGTTATTAGCATGAAGGTTACTTAAAAATACATACTGCATGTACCTGTTGAACACAGTGGTACATGTATCTTTATAAAGTCATGTCAACTTTTACTGAGGTCAAGGTTTCCGTACATGTATTTTTTTCTTGTAATGACATTAATAAAAAATGTGATTACTGGCTTCCCTGAACCAAAGTGTAAAACTTTGAACACTGTGACAACTGCCCTTTTTTACTCCACCTTGTGAGCGGCATCTTCCAGGTCATCTCTGCTTGGCTGATATCCAATCAAGAAGAGAGTCAATCAGTTACAACCTGCTTCCACTGGGTATTAACACATGTATTGGCTAAAAAATAATAAACCATATTGTCAATATATGTAGACTATACCGTAGTACTTTCAAGTTAAGATGAATTATGGGTCGAGCACCGAGTTGCTAATGTTGCTGTGAGCAGCTTATCACCGAAAGGTTTTCCCTAGGATTGTTTCTGAACTTTGGGGAAATGTCTCAGCAGATCAACGTATATTTTGATAAACACTGTATGCTCAGTGCTTGTTCGAGAGCTTACGTTGAGTAAGGGCAAAACTTCCCCAAAGCAAAAAAAAATACATCTTGAAAAAATAGTTCGCGGTACCCGCTGCTTCACCTGACTTGAACCGGCCAGCCTACCCCGGCAAGGTCGGTGGTCGAGTGGTTTAGACGTCTGCACTAGTAAACAGGATGTAATGGGTTCGAGTCCCACCCGAGTAAGCTTGTGCCTTTTTTCGCAAAATCTCGGACAAGCACTGAGCATACAGTGTTTATTAATATATACGTTGAGTAAGGGCAAAACCTGTTATATAAATTATGAATCATGTTGTTAACATACACATTTGGCATGTTTGGGCAAAGTTAATGAACTCTGCTAAATGTTTTAATAAAAAAAGGTGATTTCCACAGTCCCATGCAGTCACTCGGACCAGTCCTTGCTTTCTGCTTGGATCGCAGATGCTGGAACTAGCACTTAATGCACGACACTGGGCATTTTCCTCACTTGTGCCTGGTTGGGGCCACAAGTGGGTGTACATGTGTAGTGATATGTGCACCAAATTGAGGGCAAAGGTCACATTGTACACGAACTATATCAGACAATCACACTTCGAAATAGTGCTATTACTTCATACTTTGCTCTTAAAAACAAATCGTGCTGATCTGCTTACATGTATATATATGAAATTGGTGAATTGAAATTTACAATTGTTCTACAGAATTTAAAAGACATTGGATTTGATTAGATTCCAGACATTATGACAGGAAGATAGTAGTAGTATGCATGTAAATTTGTATACATGCACATATAAATTGTGAAAAACTAATAAGATTCAATAAATGAGGTCATGATGACATCACTTCAGAAATGCAATCAGGGATTAACTGTCAACGTACTGAGTGAGTTTCATAACAATAAGACATTGCGTAAAATGTCGAATTGTAAATCATACATTATGGTGACGTCATCATGACGTCTCCAGATTTCCAACAAATGGATATCCAATAGACCTTCTGGAGGTCTAGCAAAAGGATTTTGAAAAAAAAAAGTTTTGATCAGGAGATATGTCAAAAAGAATGCCAAAATGACATAAAATTAGAAATTGTCCTAAAGCAGGTGGTGAGTCTTTATGACATTACTCAACTTTTTACATACAACACATTTGCATTTGTTTCTGTGCAAAATTTCAACCTACTGCAACAAGTGGTTCCAGAGATACAAGCCCGAAAAGAATTTAACTTTGTGGGTTGTCACGTGATAAGTGATGATGTCATCGTGACGAATATCTTTTAGGACTATCCTCGGGTGGTAGTCTAAATATATGCAAAGTTTGAGGGCAATCGCACTCACTGAAGTGTCAAAGTGTGGATTACTGAAATAAAAATACCAAAAAACTGGTTATTTAAAAAATTTGATTTTCTTCATAATCATGATGTCACTATTCCGTGGGATCTTTCTTTCTTTTAATGTGGTTTCAAGACCTAAATCGTGTCTCACAAATAATCCTGTTAACACCAACATGTATACTTTGGAGAAATTTTTTACGCCGAAAAATCCAGTCTTCTGATGTGGGTCATGTTTTAATTACTTAGTAAAAATCACCCTAACCCCCATCCTCCTACCAGGTTCATTGACGTGTATACGCAATCATGCATTTTCTTGCCCTTTTAATTCCAATGTTTTCTCAAAAAAATGCTGCAGACCGTGTCTGACATTGTTTGATTGTTTGAACTGAAGAAAAAGAAAGGCATTTTGAGGGCTTTCTGTTCCTGTCTCTCAAAAGTGTCCTATACTTCATCACAAACCAGAGAACGAAAACAATAGCTGCTTCGGCAGTGTAGCCGAAGCATCTACAAAAAAAAAAACAAACAAAAAAACAGAGCTTATTTGTCAGTTTACCAACAGAACAGAGGGCTTTTTTGTATTCCTTTGTTGACTCCAATATTTTAGCTATCGTCTGAAATGGACAATTCACACTTATATCTTTTACCGTTGATTTTTACCGAATTTTAAGAAAAACAGGACTTTTCACTGTAACTTCTGGTTGGATGACATCGTTGGCCCAAAACTGAAATTGAAAATTCATTTTTCATAATTTCAAACCTGCCACTAAAGGGCACTTGACAATTGCGTGATGCCATCAGTGGATGTCTTAAAACGTACAATACCCCAAGAGACTAACAATGAGTCAATATCTAATACCACTTTTTACCAAGCCCACTTCCGGTTTCGACCGTGAGGAAGGGTCATGTGATTTGATCCACACAAGATGAATTATAGACCAATTTGTACTCTGACTTTTGCCACAAACATGATGTTGCGGGAAGCCACGGTTGATTTTATTGGGATTTTTTAAAAAATTGGCAATATTTAAATATTTGTAATTTAATAAAAAAACCCTAGATGACATCATCATGACGTAATTATTTTAGTGTAATCTTTGTTTTAATGTGCTTGGTGTAACTTTGATGACAATCGAACATTGCTTAGTTACCGAATTTGCTGAAAAAAATATTAAAAATCAACAAGAAATCACATGATAACATTATTGTGACGGCACTTTTCTAGGACCATCTATGCATGAGGGTTGTTCACTGACATTGTTTGACGAAGATCCAAAGTTGCAAAAGGACTAAAATCGACGGTGGAAGAAACGTGTACAAATCAAATAGGCTATTGGGCAAAAGAAGATGACAACGAAGACTAGAGGTCTATGATTGTACCAGAACAATTCATTTGCAGATTGTAAGAACAAAGTTGAAGAGACCAACTGTCACAATTAGGTTTAATAAAAAAAAATGGTAAATCAGAAAGCAGAGGAATTCGAAAAAATGTGAATTAAACAAATTGCTGTCTAGAAATATTTACATGTAGTTAGAATATACAGGTTTTATTTCATAGGTTGAAAGAATTTACATGTTGCTATTTCCAAATCAGTGCAATAGGTAAAGGACGTTACTTGTCAAATGATGATATCATTAAAGGAGGTGAATTTTCATCTGTAACACATTTCTTTCTACATATCTGTGAAGTCTCAACCCGATCAGATACATGTATGTACATCAGGAGATATAGGGCTTTTAAGGATGCACCTTTATTGTTATGTTACTTATCAGCTGATGATGTCATCACACAAGGTCAATTTTTTTTATCCAATATCCCCTTCTAATTATCTGCAAATGTTTAACCTGCCAAGACGTGTACTTCATGAGATAAGGGGCATTAAATCATGCACTTTTACTGTCATGTGACTTGTAAACTGATGGTGTCATGATCATATGAGGTCATTTTTCGTCTAAAACACATCCCCTTGTAGATATCTACAAAGTTTCAACCTGATCAGACATAGGGCTGTAAAGGCTGCACCTCTAATGTCACGTGATTTGTAAACTGTTGACGTCATCATTACATGAGGTCAATTTTCGTCTGTACCACATCCCCTTCAAGATATCTGCAAAGTTTCAACCTTTTCAGACGCACTTTAGGAGATATAGGGCTGTAAAGTATGAACCTTAAATGTTATGTGACTTTTCTCCCAATGACATCATCATCGCATGAGGTCAAATTTCGTCCATCGCACCACATCTTCTAAATATCTGCAAAGTTTTAACCAGCTTCGACGGTTACTTTACGAGATATAGGGCTGTAAATGATGCACCTTTAATGTCACGTGATGAGTTCATCATCCCATGATATCATTTTTGTCAACTACTTATCCTCTCCTAGATATCTGCAAAGGTTATTTACTTTAGGAGATATAGGGCTTCGAAGTTTGCACATTAAGTACCCTGTCATGTGACACCTGATGATGTCATGATCACAGTTTTCATGACGGGCGATCACTATACCCCAACGGAACTAAACACCGTTGAAAACAACTTGATACCTATTACCACTTTCAAACAAGGAGCCCTCTTCCGGTTTCGACTGTAAGGAAGGGCCATGTGATTTGACCCACACGAGATGAATTGAAGACCAAATTTTATTCTTGCACTTCCCACATACAGAATTTTGTGGGAGCCCATGGTTCATTTTATATGGATTTTAAAAACTGTAGCCTAATGTTACATTTTTAAAATTTAATTATAAATCAGTTAATGGCTTGATTAGGACATAATTATTTTGGTGTCATCTTCGATTCCAGGTCTTTGTTTGGTGTTACTTTGATGACGATCGACGAGTACACGACAAGTCGTGTACAGAAAAAAGGGGATCAAAACAAATGGGCTTTTGAGCAGAAGTGGAGGAAGAAGGAAGAAAAAACGAGAGGTTGTTTGTCTGTTTGCCAACAGAACAGAGGGCTTTTTCGCATTTTTTGTACGTTTAAACAACTAAGGCATATATATAAGGCATAGATATAGCACTTTAAATGAGGCACCATTTAATGTCACGTGACTCGTCTGCTGATGATATTGTCATCAACTAAGGTCAATTTCCGTTTTTAAACCTTCCCTTCCTAACTGCCTGCAAGGTTTCAATCCAATAAGACATGTACAATACAATATACAATACAAAACATTATACTTATTGCGGAAAAGGCACAGATTAGATATCTTAACCATTTGTTCTTTTGGCGTTCCATACAATGCGATCTGCTCTCGGCAGCACGTGGTAGGCATTTTGCCAAGTCCCGAGTATAATGCTTTACGCACAGTGCGCCGTCTATCTTGCAGGCAGATATTGGGCGTCCATACACACACAGTAGCATATGCACAGCATGCTAATTGATTTTTGAGTTGGCAATTTATTCTTTGGGGTTTTTTGTCGGCGGCGCTTCACGTGGGTAAAAAAGTACACCAGTTATGCACTTCATGCAGCTGACTCCAATGTTTTAGCTGTCATCTCGTGCACAATTCACACTTATATCGCTTACGGTCGTTTTTTTTTCTGAATTTTGAAGAATAAAAGAAGTTTTTATTGTAACTTCCGATCTGATGACGTCATCAGCCCCAAACTTCACACACGTGTTGACTGGGTAAACATGAATGGTCATCTACATCAATTTTCAGGCGATTCGGACAAACTTCGCCAAAGACATCCATTCCATTCTGGAATTTTTAACCTGTCACTAGAGGGCGGTCGACAATTAGGTGACGTCATCAGTAAATAATTTGAAAAAGCCTATACCCCAGCAGACGAACCCCGTTGAAAGCAACTCGATACCTATTACCACTTTTAAACAATGAAACCACTTCCGGTTTCGACCGGAAGAAAGGGTCACGTGATTTGACACACACGAGATGAATTGAAAACCACATTTCATCCTGGCACTTGCCGCAAACAGAATGTTGCGGGAGGCCAGGGCCGATTTTATATGGAATTTTATAAATTTAAAGGAATATTTAAGTTTTCAAAATTTAATAATAAATCACGTGATGACGTCATCATGACGTTAATAATTCAGATTTATCTGAAAATATGTAAAATTGATAATAAATCACTTGATGACGTCATCATGACGTCAGGTTTCTAGGACCATCTATGCATAAAGGTTAGTCATTGGTATAAGTTAAATGATGATCCAAAGTTGCAAAAGCACTAAAGTCACCGGTAGAAAAACGTGTACAAACAAATGGGCTTTTGAGCAAAGGAGAAAAGGGAAGAAAAACGAGAGCTTATCTGTCTGTTTGCCAACAGAACAGAGGGCTTTTTTGCGTTCTTTTGCACATTTAAACAACTACGGCATCATCAAGATTTGAACCCAATCCGACATGTACTTCAGGAGATACAGGGCCTTAAAGATTGTATTCTCTGGTTACATCGGTCTGCAAACCCCGCCTTATTTGCATGATCATAAATATGCATTGTCACTCTAACAAACCAAAATTCTTTGATAATATCTAACATAACAGTAATTGATTGCACTTTTCACATTTTCTGTGTAAAAAATTTAAGAAAAAAGATTGCAGGACCACTATAGATGACATCTGTTGCACTATCCTGAACATTTTGGTGCAAAAATGAATTTCACTTTTGATAACTACGGTTTTCTTAGATTAACTTCTCAACCCTGGATTTAGCTTTTCAAGAAGTGGATTTCACTTCTTAAGCACTTAAGTTAAGCTAACACTTTCCAATGAAGAAAATATTCAATTTGGGTTATTGCCACAAACTATCTCTGTTTCTCAAATTCTCATTCTGTTTCTCAAATTCTCATAGAGCTATCGCTCAATCGACGAAATCAAAATGTGCTATCGCACACTGACTGATCACGAGTCTCTCTATGTCAAGATCTGTTTGCTGCCTCTCCAATGCTTCACTGCGATTTTAACCCCGCAGAGAGATCATGCTAACTAATCTAAATGCCATGCAAATTTCGAAATTCCACACGTTTTCAAATTTTTCCCGTGTCAAACGTATTTGGTCATATTATTCAACAAATTTACATACTCCCCGTGTTACTATACATAGGAAGGTGGGTCCTGAAATATGCTGAATATTCATTATATATGTACCAAGGTTTTACGCCGTCTTGTGCCAGTGACTATAAAGTTGTACTGTATGATCTACACTTCGAAAGTACTCTGACATTCATGCAAACGACGCCATGTGGGATCTGCAAGTTAAGGGTCTGGTGTTGTCATTGACTTCATCACCCGTCCTGTTTTGGGGTTCAAAACTTAACATCTGAAAATACATGTAGTACATGATGCGTTACATAAATGTACGCAGTGTTCACTTTAGCAAGAAGGCAACTATGAATGGTGGTTTACAATGACAATTACAAGTTCTAATTAACCATCTTCACCGACTCCAAAGTTGTCTTGATTTTGAATGTGGGAGTGGAAATTTATGTGGGGGCATCATTCAAAACGTTTCAAATTTCATACGAAGGAGAGAACACATTAATTGATCCATTAATAAACAAATTAATAACAGAAAATCAAAGACTAAGTAATAGAAATGGTTGTAAACTGCGTCACAAATCTAACATATTCAGAAAGGTAGTGCTAGTGTAAGAGTGTAAACATGTCTTCACTTCTGAAGTAGCATTGATTTGGTCTAGTGATCACTTTTTTATAGTCTGACACTTAAAGGGAATAGAAAGTGAAAACATTTAGTTCACATTGTTATTTCAAAATAACAATATATACATAACCATTTCAAAAATATCGTCAATTTAATTTTTACCCCATTAATATTGTGAATCCAAAATGAATAAAAAGATCCTGCGTTTTCCCGCCTTCAAAAATTCCCCGTTTGGCCGTTCATGCTCAAAGGCTGATCGGATGACATCATCGCCAGAACGCTGACATGTATAGTGTACATGTACATTGCACACAGTGCATGCAGTATTGCACGCTTGCAAGTTGCGTTTGATGTAGCTTGGCATGCGGGCTAACACTGTCTCAGGTCAAGAAATACATGGTAGAACCTACACTATTAATTTCTACCTTGAACTGAGACGGCAATACCGCATGTGCTGTATGTGCGCAATGTACGTGTACAATGTACGTGTACCTGTTTGCATTCTGGCGATGATGCCATTCAATCAGCATGGGAGCGCGAACAGCCAAAAGGGGTTTTTTTGTGGGCGGGGAAACGTAGGATCTTTATACTCATTTGGGGGTCACAAGCAATAGGGTAAACATTAAATTTATGATGTTTTTGAAATGTTGACGCATTTCTTTATAGTTATTTTGAAATACTTCTCGTAAACTAAATGTTTTCAATTTTTGTTACCCTTTAATGTAATGTACAGATTGAACATGGCATAGTGTACGTCATATGAATAAACACCCTCTTTCACACTGACAGATGCAAAGCTGTAGTACATGTACATTTTGTGTTTTCTGCTCCAATACACAGTTCGTAATACATCGTTTAACCACTATTTCAAACTTCACATTTGCATTTTGTAACTTGTGCATTGCGTGATGTAATAAGTCACCTTTTTTCTAGCGTGGTTGTGGCCTACTGGACTGATCCTCGTCATGCTTTATTAACCACCCAACCACTGGTATTGTTGTATTTAGGTTACAGGCTATACTCTCACTGAGACCACAATGACTGGCTCAGATGGATCAGTGAATAAACTACTAAAAAACAACAATGTTAAATGCTCATGGGTAATTCCAGAAATAAAGGGCCATTATTTTCATGTCCCTGCCACATCTGACATAAGAGTTTGTAAGTTCAGAACACATTCTCTAATTTCCAAGAGTGATGAATTAATGCAAATTACCTACCAAACAAATAGTAATGGTTTGAAATCAAATCCGTTGAAATTTCCATGTTAAATAACAAAGGTTAAATGTAACAGGGACACAAAAAGTCACACTTTTGACCCCAAATTTCTGGAATTTCCCTCTACTACCTTCTAAAAATCAAGTAAGTACTCATCAAACGAGTAAATATTCATCAAATTCATCAAATGAAACTGGTTTAATTATCTACAGGTGCTGCGCAATGTTTGATAATTAATTTAGGGACTTTGCATAAATGGTATTGCTTAAGCCATTTCCATAATATTTTTAATGATGTCTCCATTTCATTGCAAAAAAAACAACACTTTCGGGATATTTTTTGTATCAGTACCATTACTTTTTCAAAGTAAAATTCCGTAACATGTGATACAACAGAAATTAAAGTGTACATGTATCTCATTTAGCACTTCTGCATGTACATGCATATGCAACACGCAGAAACAAGAGACAACGCTGGTGTTTTACATGTAGCAACAACTCGTTTGGCGGGGACACAAAGTGTGGATGTACAGGTTCCTATACAAATTGATTGCGGCTGCACTGAGTACAGTGCACCCAATTCTGTTCGAAAACGCATTTTTGCGTTTGCACCAGAACCAACACTTATTCCTATTGACATCTCTAATTGTCTGTCACCACTCACAGGTCATGTTGATCCTGGTGAAACTATCTATGATGCTGCCCTCCGAGAAACAACTGAGGAGGCAGGACTCCTACCAGAGCATCTTAACATTTATAAGGAAATCTCATGGACAATCCAGTACCAGACCAAGAAAGCCAAGACAAAGGAGGTTGTTTATTGGCTTGCACAGATGAAAGATTGTTGCACTCCAGTTGTTTTATCCAGTGAGCACCAAGCATACAAGTGGTTGGGTGTTGCTAAGGCCAGTGCGATTGCCAAGTACAGGGACACCCAAGGCATGCTATGGGAAGCTGAGGAGTACATAAATAAATGACATCGATAATCAAGTTCCTACGACAGAATTCAGACGCTTCAATATCAATACTGTACCTTTCATAGGATTTTTACTAAGCGTAGTGTGTGATTTATTTTTATGTTTTCATTTAAAGAATTGATGAAGACCATGAGGATACATGAGAAAACAGAAGTTAAAAAGTAATCTGAATGTGCAATTTTATACCTGTACGTGATCAATGCCTGAATGAAACCAGTTTCAATTATTTATAATGACACACAAGATATATTTATTTCTATATAATTTGTTTATTTTGCCTTCTTTTCATGATGGCACATGTTAGCACAGCAAGGCTTAACCATGCAACCAACTGGTTCACCCCTTGCTTTGTGTTACCTTTCTGAGCATTTTTTTGTGCATGGCACCAAGCCCGACCAAGAGAATGAGATAGAAGTTATAAATGCCAGTGTTCCCGGTGGGATCACGCCTGTCCTGGGGGAATGAGTTATGTATGAAGTACTTTTTTTCCTATTTTGCGTGATGGTTTCAGTCACATGTTGAACGTTTTTTCAAGAAATG
This sequence comes from Acanthaster planci, assembly GCF_001949145.1. The sequence continues at coordinate 314,183 of NW_019091566.1, forward strand.
TTTTGAATCGAAAACATCAATGTCATCAGATACTTCGCTTGCAGATTGTGATTTATTCATTCATGTTAACGATAATATGGTCACTGAAAAAATCAAATTAACTCCTTAAAAATTAATATTAATTTAAATGAATTCATACAGCGTGCATGTAGTTATTTTGAAGTAATGCCATCAAGATGCATATGTATATTACAGCTCTTTTTATTTATCTCCGAAATGCCCCACGCAAAGACATACTGTTGAATGGAAGGTTCCACTCAGTGTATTTTAATGATTGTTCTTGTATCTCATTTTAGCAGATTATCGATCATGTGACACCTTGGTGATTCTTATGCTAAAGACAATTTGCATATGAGCAAAAATGTGAAGTTAAAATTTGCCAGAATTTTGGATATTCTGCCATCGTAAGTTTGTCTGCTTTGCCAGTCAGCAAAGTTTTCTCACAAATATTTTCGATGAACAAACTTTTGGTTCAAATTTGAGCAGAAATCACCTAAATCGACAGTGTCTTCCTGTAAATGGCAACCAGAGCTCTGTGTACAGAGAATAGTACCAACTTCAAATGTCAAAAAGAGTTAACATTTGCATAAAACATGTTCCAGAGTAAACATTTACATTATTGAGCCCTTAAATCTCAATGTATGTAAATTTGTCAGTTAATCACCCGGTTATATGTAGTTTTTATGATGCCACTTATAAGATGGGCCTTCTGAAGAATACAGGTGTCTACTTCGGCAAAATTCAGCAAAGTGATTTTCAAGAAAAGACGGTGTCATCAATCAATTTTTTTCAAACTTTGGAACCAAAATGGCTGTTTATCATGTGTGGGCTATTCATCGTGTTTAGGGACTGCTTGGGCAATTTTGACATGACGTAATCACACTTGAGTATTATGCAAAGATAGGTCGTGGAAACGAGCTGCCATAACAAGTATTGTAGTTGTATGTGATACGCATGCCATTTTGTAGCTGTTTTATTCTAGGACAAGAGGGCAAAAGGGCCAAAACAGGCATCAAAAGAATCTTTTTCTAAAACTAGAGTATATATCATTACAAACGTGCGTTTTGTTTGGTAGTTAATATGAAAGAAAAAGTGAACAACTGATATAGATGTGGACGAAAGTAACGAATTTCTGTAACTCTCTCACATTACGAACGCTGGAATGTACCATACCACTTCAAATTATCAACCATGGATATGTCTGAATGGTCGTATCCAGGCCACTTATCCCCAGAACAAATATGCTTGTAATTTTTAATAAAGACATTGATACGGAAACACTGTTTACACTCCACCCTAGTGTTTGTTTTGGGGGCTGTTCTTTCCTGGAGAGGATTTTTTTTCCTGATGATTACACTGGACCACTGATCTTTCATAGCGGCAAAGAAAGGGGGGGGGCACTCCCTTCTCCGTTCACCAGTGGGAATGCTGCTCCTTGCCCCCCCTCCAGTAAAAAATTGGGAGGGGGGGGGGCTGCCACCACGCCATTGAGTGTGCCGTGGCCGCTGATCATTGCCTGGAATAGACTGGCTGCGTGGAGCGCTGTCAAAGAGGACATGTTTGTTATGCCCCAAGGGTTTACTCGAGCCTATCCTAGAGGAAGAAAACAATGCCCTCTAACGTAAAGTCGAACCCCAGAAGATGTCATGGCGATGATATCCACACTCCAATTTACATCCTCGCACACGTGATTTTACTGTCTGTGTAATTCGAGGTTCATGTGAGTTTCGCTCATATCAAAACTAACACAATCATCTCTAGGAAAGCGAAATCTGGCAGCAGAACAATGCATTGTTTTCATTTTTTGTTCGGTACGGTACACGGGTCCTGATACACATGATATACAAAAGTCTCAACGTTCAACTCAAGCTTCATATCCCGTACTACATAGTCCTGCGAGGCGCCCTTTATGACTTCATTAGTACCAAAAAAAAAAAAAAATCAAACGAAAACTAAAAGTGGTGGTCGTTACAGCAACGACCACCAACAACCACAGAGCTGTTTCGGGTTTCAAGTTTTTAATGGGGAAAAATAAATATTAAAAAAAAAATCCAAAAATTTACAAGATGACGTCATCATGACATCATCAATCAGGAATAATTCTCTTATCAAAGTCTTAGCTGTAACTTTGATGACGATCAAACATCGGGAAGTTACCGAAATGGTGGTTTGAAGTCAATGTCAATGGGCTGAAATAAATATTGAAAAATCAATAATAAATCAGATAATGACGTCATCATGACATCATCCCTTTGAAATAATTATTGTATCAGGTTGTTTGCTGGCTATCACTGATAACGATCAAACTCGCGTCACCATACCGGTGGCTTGAAACTTGTGCAGAGTCAATTGGCTGAAACACATGCAGAGAAACTGCTCCTTTAAGTTGATTTCACGTGATTTGCGTTTAAACTGAAATATTTGATATTTTGACTCTTTGGTAGATTTGTACTCGAACGAAAGGGAAAGTTTAGTCTGATTTCTCTTTCTTTCTGGTAGTAATTCTAATGAAAAAAATCTCGACATATATTGAAATCGACTCGCAGCACTCATCAAACATGGAAACCAAAAAGTGTAATACTTCCTTCAAAGAAAACCATTGTCGGAATCTCAGGAGATAAAATTTAAAACCAATAAAACACATACTAATAGTTGTTCACGATGCATTGCATGTAGTAAAAAATGGAACACCTGTGAACACGGGTTATTTCAATATCATTGCTGGGAATGTAGGCCAAACACCTAAGATATAGCGAGAAATTTGAGGATGGGTTAAAATTAATGAATTTTTTTAGAAATTATATAAAAGGGTAACAGAAAGCATAAATGGACAGACCAGATAACCAAGATGCCCGACCACAAGCCAGACCACAATACCGGTCGTTACAACGTACCCCTATCCCCACCTCAAGGTCGTCAACACCTCAAAAGAGAACTCGAACGTGCGATCATAGCGAGCCGACGTCAATTGAGAAACCTAAAACACAAATCGTATCATCAAATTGTAGGAATAGCACAAAACAATCGCTTAGAATTTACTACTACGGATTAACAAGGTCGCGTTTTAATGACAGCAATCCAAAATTACACCCGACCATAAATGATGCAACGAAGCGAAAGCTTTGTCTGAGTTACGAGAAATAGGAGCCTGCAAGCTACAAACGGCGATCAAAATTAATTTAACAATTATAAAACTAGATCAACGAGAAATCGGAGAGGGTACTTTTACGTTTAAATCTAGAAGCATCGCGGTGTTTAACGAACACGACGTCAAGAACGCGTAAGAAGAACAAAACAATATCTCTTTCGGTAAGTACAGAAATTTAATGAAAGGGGGTCTGGTGGGTATTTGATAAAGTCGTTGCGGTTTTTATCAACGTGGAACATTATGAACCGTTGAGAGTAAGTAGTTACATGCCACTCCCCAAAAAGTAAGCGGTCAAACACGCTAGCATCAACGTAAAAACAAAGATTAACGATGCATACGCCGGGCGTGGAGAGCAGCTGTAAGACCTAAGACCTAAAGAGACAAAGTCAATCGTCAACTCGAAACCTATCCAGACTACAAATTACACGAACATAGAACCACCACTTACAGGGATAGGTTTTCGCGCATCGAAGCCCAAAACAAGTTAGCGATGAACGCATTTGGTTACAACACAAAAGACGGTGTGTTTCCCCTCTATCATTCTAAAAAATGCAAAAACAAAGAACCGATCAACTTACTTTATTTTAGCAACGGTAAAACCGCTCACTATTGTTGGGTCAAATGTTTTTCTAAACTCACTTCCAGTGATATAGATAATCACAACGGTAAAAATATTCTTGCTTTAATTGTATGCGCCACTTTAGAACCCAACAAAAACTAGATTGTCACAAATGAAATGCGAAATATTTGAGGGTATGGCTGGGGCGACACAAGCCAGAAATTAATAACAAATTGACAAGGCAACAGGGTGTTCAAAACAAAAATTCTTCCGAAACTGGGCATTCTAAAAGATCCATTTAAACTACAATAAAAGAACAACAGAACACTCGAACACTCAACATTCCAATTACAAGGATCAACAGTCTCAAGGCTGGTGGGTTCGAGTGAGGTATTCAGGGCTATTCAGCTCAACACAACTCCCACTAATCCATTCTATATTAAGTACACGTACTATACATGTACATTCCTTACCTGTACATTGGATTCTTGATGATTGAAAACTGACATGAACAACAAGTCTCAAATAAACTCGACTTCAGCATTCAGTTACAGTTAACAAAGAAAGGAAAAAGGTTTTCACCAAAACCGTTTACCAGTTGTGATACACGAGATAAACCAACAACGCGTTTAAAAAGTCTAAGAGTTGGGTGCGATGCTCCACCTATTTTTCTTTGGCTTCGGCAAAATGTTCCAATCAAAACTAAACAAAAAAATAGATTCCGTAAACTCCAATCCATTGACCACAGCTCACCGCCATCATTGCAATACTCGCAATTTTTTAAACGCAAACACTTTTAAAAACAAAACAAACATAAGCAAACCATATTTTAAAAAAATTAAATTAAAAAAATTTTTAAAAAATGAACTACGTTAAGAAACTCACGACATTATTGTTCCTGGCACGATTAAGCTCGCTTTGAATCTCGATTTAGACGGAACACAGCCGACAATCGAAAGATTAAGAACAAATTGGCACGAAAGTTGATCAAAGATATTACCGTGAAACTTCAGGGCAACTTAATTTTAACCCATAGGGATGCCGAAGTCTTTCACCACACAAACCAAACACATGGCTTAATTCGGTTTAGAAAGAGAAAATGTCGCTAAGCTCAGACTCGGTGCGAGCGACGCGAAAGAGCAATCCAACAACGGGAAAGACAAAGCCATCGCCGATGGCTTTGGCAATCGATACGCAATCCCGCTTGCTTGATATCGAAATGTTGACCGATCACATGTCGCTTTTGCCCTCCGCTTTGAAACAACCTTTGACCCTCAGAGGTTTTACAATCCTACAATCATTACGGCCTAAAGAAAAGCCATTCAATTGTATTCGCAAGGAATGTATGAATATCAGCACTGGAACGAGGCGTGCAAGTTTTTGGAGATTCGGGTACCGATTGGGCCAACACGTTGCAAAAGACCTCAATTTGGTGGGTATCGATACGCCGACTATCTGAAAGAAAAATACGCTTTTTGATCGAATTTCGGAGCATCGACGACAACGTGGGTCATGGCAGCGGTCGTAGAGTAGGTGAATCGGGTGGCATCATGATATAAATGACGCGAGAAAGAGAAACCGCGGGCAAACTCGCGATGTACATGTTTCTCATCATGGAAGACGAGAATTTTAAATCGTTAGTGTTATTAATGTTGAGTTATTTAAAAGCAAAGCTATGAGCAGGAGTCAAAACGCTTTAATTGTCGGTAAACCAAAACGTATCTCCAAAGACGTTGGATATTTCTTTTGCGAAATTGACCGAGAAGGTTTAGAATTAAACGAAGCCATCGAGTAGTTTCAAAAAGTTTTAGACGGGGACACCTTTCAAAAGTATAAATCAGTTCTCAATGAATACCGCGAAAACACGGCGCGGATTGCGATGTTTTATTGCAAAGATCAGGCTTTAGACGAAAACGACGTGGTTACGGACAAATACCGTGCTCCATTAAAAACACCTGAGGGATGTGAAGTTCAGAAGTTGGTGTTAAAAACTGAGCCCCCGGGGAGTTGGTGTTTTGTTGTAAGACAGTTGTAACAACTTGTTACAAGAATTTTTTGGTGTTGCTGTTAATAAAAAGGAACAAATAAGTAACAATGTTGCAATACGTTCAGCTAGTTATCGAAAAAATATGACCTAAACAAAGGTCTGTATTACATAGCCGTCGGTTCTTTTAAAGAAAGTTCAAATCAGTTTCAGATTTCATTAGAAAAAAATTCTTCAACAAGTGCAATCAAACTTGGATACCATTCAACCCGAAAGCATCGAGCAACAAGAACTTCCTTAAGCATTGAAACAAGTCAGTGAAATCGTAGAAACCCTCACTCAAGACCCAACTGTGCAAACCGAAATCGAGGACTAATCCATGAGAAAATTCGCGGTTTTGACGTGGAGATGCAAAGGTCTGAGGTGTGCTAAGATTAAATCAGGTTAAAATAACCGAAATTCCAGACGAAATATCGGGCTCGAAAACGAACCGGGCACGTCTAAAGAAACCGTAGAACGGAGAATTCGTTTACGTTACCTGTGACATCAACTCAAAGGGAGAAAAGAGTAAAGAGTCAACCTAATGCATGGGTTAGGGAGTCAAGTTACTAAAATTAAAGACTTGATTCATAGCGTTTTGCATTCGGACAAATCTTTACGCGAAGAAAGCCGAACAATTTTTAGAGAGCAAGGCATACAGTCGTGAGTATCTTGTCGGTTGTTGGTTTGGCCATCAGTACGATCGTGTCCAGTGTAGTAGCTGCCGCCAGAAACTTGGGTATCTTTTTACCCGAGCCTGAGCTAAAAAAAAAACAACAAGAAACAAAACCAAAAACCGACACAAAACCCAACTCAAAAATCTACACAAATCCGGCACAAAACCGACTCAACAACAGAGCCAGAACTAGAGATTAAAAACAACTCAGTCGTTAAGCTAACGCGTTAAAAATACTCGGGGTATCTGCCTTGGGAGCTTTATCCTGCGTGATCGGATGCGTGTTTAGTTGGTTATTTAACATTGCTAGTAAAGTCGTCAGTTGGTCTTAGCCCTGGGTGCGTTGGTTTTGGGTTATTTTTGTTCGGGTAAAAAGTGGATTTAGATAAAAGAAGCACCCTGTCCAAACTAAGAAAATTGTTTATTTTTTGTCACAAACCAAATTATGTTGCGAACCAAATCAAAGCCAGTGAAATTGCAGCGACAATGTTTCGTCCTGGTGGGTGTCTTCGATTGGGTAGATACCTTGGCTGGTATTTGCGTTGTTTGCGGCACTTCGCTCGCTGTTTGCGTTGTTTTTCACTTGGGTAGTCACCTTACCCATCGGGTCTTGGTTTTCTGGTTCAAAGTCGTCTTTATCGCCTGATTCCAAATCCTTATTATCATCAGACTAATATCCCGGCTACATGTCTTTCGTTGCGATCTGAAGGTTGTTGTTGTATCCTTCAAACGTTCCGATACGTAGGTCCATAACCGATGGAACCAGGTACAAACCTGGCCTCACGACAAAATTCAAAGGAGTTTGGGCGCATTGTAGCGAATCCTGAAACTGATTGATGGATTGTTCGAGTGCTGGAACCAAGTAGATGAGAGATTCCACAATCGTGACAAACTGGGCCAACATACTGGTTTCTGTTTGAACCTGCGCTCCCAACTACGCATAGACGTAAGCTGGTATCGATGCGTTGACATTTATTAACCCGACGTCGATGAGCTCGGTGTGCGTTTTGGCAATAAAGTCCATCCACACCATTTTGACGTCATCGTCTTGTTCTAACCAACGCACACTCACATCACTCGGGTGACCAGATCCTCTCGGTGGAGGCGCCCAACCAAATCCCATGGTATTCTACCCCAGTCTTCCCGTACTTGTTAAGGACGAGTTGCAGATTATAGTTGTTTTCGGGCACTTGTAAACATTGCCCTGTTTTAAATCTATCGTGACAGTGAGCGGTCCCGAGACCAGCCAAAAACGTGTCGCGGGTTTGTTTAAAATGTTTGTTGGGATCGACATTGACTCGTGGCAGACATTGAGAAACACGCTGTATTGCGCAGTTGACCAATATTTTTCTTACCCTATAATAAGACGTGAAAATTGAACAGAACCGAACGTATGGATCAAAATCAACGATCGTATCAAAACTAACCCCACACGCAGCCGTGGCGCAATAAACCGCAAAATTGATTTGATTTTGATAAGACGGCATCGGGTTTTTTCCAGCGATCAACACCACTTTGCCGCCGCGGCATTTTATAAGCCGAAGTGATATATATCATTTTTCCCCAAAACGATCTGTTTTTGTTAACGAGAATAAACAAGTTGCTCAAATTGACTCCCATGCTATTTTTAAAAACCGCATGAAAAAAACTTTTGAAACACAGCAATAAATAGGCCCTAGTATGGCAATCGTCAATAATCATGATAAATGGTCAAAAACACTTTCATGAGAGAGCAATACCAAAGAAGAAATTCGACGAGAACTATACTCATGTCTAAATGATTTAACTCCAGAACTCACATTTTGAAGAACATACAACAAAAATAAATCGTACTAGGTGGGTGCTGTTGACGGTTCCCTCAGACCAACTACGACACGCACAGGAACGTGGCCGAAATATAAAGACATTATTACGTCATCTAACAAATAGGCAATTCCACCCACCTGTTGTATTAAAAAAAACGTGAAGAATGTTTCACAACAGAAACGCTACGGATAAGGAGTGGATTTTTGGCAAATCACGCAAAACAAGCGGTAGGACAAGATGTGGACCTTCTTTCGAAGATATTTTCCTTACTAAAACAAACATGGATATAAAACTTGAATTAATGGAGAGAAGGACATTCGCCCTTTCAGATGCTACCATGATTGCCAGATTTGGACAATGTCAGGTCTTTTAGGCTGCAATATATAAAGTCATCTTTGCACGGCATCAGGACCAGTAGTAAGCAGTAGCAGTAGCTAAAAAAAATCGACCTTCTTTGGAAAATGTGGATATATGGATTATGGATATAAAACTTGAATTAATGGATAGAGCAACATTCGCCCTTTCAGGTGCAACCAGGATTGCAAGACTCATAGAATTTTCAGGTATTTTATGGTGTAATATATAAAGCCATCTCTGCACGAGGACAGGACCTATAATTTGTAGATAAATGGAAAATTATGGATGCAGTAGGACAAGAATTGACCTTCTTTCGAAGATATGTTTCTAACTAAAACAAATATGGAAATGAGACTAATATCAATGGATAGCAAGACACATTTGCCCTTTCAGATGCCACAAGGATTGCAAGATTTGGACAATTGTCTGGTCTTTTATGCTGCAAAATTTGAAGCTATCTTTATACGGAAATACGGTTTGCGCTCTTAAGAGCAAACCCATTTTGTGAAAGGTCACGACCCACTTGTGCAGACGATATCCAGGTGTCTCTTCTGCAGCGCGCGGCCAGATAAGCCAATCCATTTCGCAGCCTAAGGTCGCGAACCCGGCGGCACTGTGAAATAGCCTGGAAGACGGCCAGGGTTGTCTCTGGCCTTCGGCCAAAGAAATTGATACATTCGTGGGAATTGGCGCGCACAGCGGCCACACAGAAAGGCATGTTTACCGCGCTCAGCCATTTTCGGCTTGATTTTTGCTCGGCACGGACAAGATTTTGGTGCTGTGCCGAATTGCAGTGAATTTGGTTCGTTGATGGTTCATGATCGAGCGGCCGGTCAAGCTTACGTGGGAGCGTTCCTCCAGTGAACTGTCAGGCGAATATCTGACGTTAGCCAAGAGCTCCAGGCCACCGGACTTATTGGAGTCTACCAACTGTAGGGCATAACCTCACTTAGCGATGGGAAAGCGAGGAAGACCAAAGAAAAGCCAGCCACCAGCAAAGAAGACGAAGCGCCAGGAGGGGGAACGACGGTCAGCCGCTTCGGCCGGGCTGAGCGGCCAAGGCATACCAGAGTCGGAGAACGACAGCAGTCCACCATTTAGCCTTCCGGGATTGCATGTCCGGGAGAGCGATCCAGCACATCGTATTCTAGGCCCAGCGGCAGGCGAAGCAGACTTGTTAACGGCAGGTACCATCCAGCCAGCCACCATGGTCGCACCAACCGGCCAGCCGCCCAGCCGCAGCCGGCGGCAAGCCAACTCCCAGCGTGTTACGGTCACCGGAGCAGAAGGACCGGCGGCCTGCGGAAACGACCGGGCTTCAACTTCAAGCGGGCCGTTGCCGACGTCTCTATCAGGCGGTCCGCCAAATTCGGCGGTGTGCGGGGGCCAAGCAGCAGAAATCAGCGACGCCGCAAGTCCGCTTTCAAGTGCCCCGGCCAGCAGGAACCAGCAAAGGGGGGACATCGCCTTCACCAACCTGCCGGCGCCGACTTCTAGTCATGCAAGTCCTCCAGGGCCTCAACGAGCTCCCGTAGCCACGGCGAATGACCCGGGTGAGCAGCTTCCTTTATTGCAAAGCAATCAGGCGGGTCCACGGTGGCTAGATCCCTATGCTACTTTAGGAGAAGGCGTACGGCCCCCTAATGTGGTGAACATTGGTGCTAGACCACCACAACTTTTTCCCCACCTGTCAGAATTATTGACATCTCTCTCGGGTAATACTGTTACTAGTCGTACAGAACAAAGCCAACTCGATAGTAGCGCTAACGTTAGGCCGGTCATCCATACTAGTATTATGTCCGATGCCACTGGGGGTCTTAGTGGGTCATTATCAGGAGCCAGTCATGGGTTTGTTGAACAAGTTTATAATTATACTGCCTCCCCCTTGTCCCCGCGAGGCGGGTTGTTAGGTGTAGGGGTGCCCCTTAACGTACGAGAAAAAATCTGGAAAGGGGAATATGTGGAATTTAGCCTACTACTTAACAAAGTGGCGGCCTAAGTAGTCAATCTTTTGGGGCAACAAACAGAGACCCCAACTCAGTTGATTTGTCACTGGTGCAGAGCGGTCAGAGCATTGTATTGAGACAGGCTGAGCCTAAGCAAAAGATTTGGTCCATCGAATATGGACTGAGGCATTTTTGACTTTCTGTAGTATCTATCTGCAAGCAAACCCAGAATGCGCACGGCCGCTATTGAAATACTGCAGTGTTATTCGGGCAGCAGCACATAGATATGTGGGCCTGGGTTGGCAGGATTACGACACGGAATTCCGGGCACGAATGGCGGCCACCAAGCCTCCAATTGGGAAGCAATTGATGGCGAGCTTTGGTTGTTGCACGTAGTTGGGGGTGGGCAACTCAAGTCCAGTAGCTCAGTGGGAGGAACGAAGGCAGCATTTCAAGGGCCACGCCAACACCAGATCAAGAGTAACCAGCATTCCTTTGGGGGATACAAGCCACCTAGACAGCCTGGGCACTGCTTTGAGTTCAATTACAATGGCGCATGCACACGAGCTTTTTGCAAGTTCAACCATTGCTGCAGCACATGTGGGTCAGTCGGACATGGGAAAACATCTTGTCCGCACCCACGTAGCAAACAAAACAAACCGGCCGGACAAGCCCCTCCACAAAAAAACCCCTAGCAAAAAGTAAAACGGGCATACAGTCCGCGACTGCCATTACTGCTAGGCAAGAGCAAAGTACAATCACGGGGTCGGTGGGGAGCGTCGGTCTATTTAATTTGTCACCGACTCCGATCAACAAGCAAAGGTTAATTTATCTTCTTGACTCATACCCAGAGCAGCGGACAGCGCAGTTCTTAGCAAAGGGTTTTAGTGAAGGCTTCGCACTCTATTACTCGGGGCCAAGATTACCAGTGGAATTTCCAAATTTACAATTAGTTTTGTCAAATCTGTCTATAGCCCAACAAAAGATAGATAAAGAAGTAGCATTAGGCAGAATAGCACGACCATTCACAAGCCGCCCTCTTGTCAATTTACGGGTAAATCCATTGGGGCTGGTGCCTAAACAGACACCAGGGGAGTATCGCATGATCCACCATCTCTCGTATCCGCCAGGATACTCCATCAATGATTTTATAGGAGATGACAAATGCAATGTTGAATACAGCAAATTTGATGATGATGTAGAGCTGGTGGCACAGCTGGGCCAGGACACGTTGCTAGCAAAAGCAGACATTAAATCTGCATTCCGGTTATTGCCGGTTTCCCCACGGGACTTCGAACTACTAGGCATGAAAATCAACGGGAAATACTACGTTGATAAATGCCTACCCATGGGGGTCCGATGCGCACCTGCATACTTTGAGAAATTTTCCACATTTGTAGAGTTTTTGGTTAGGAGAAACACTCAGTCATCGGGGATTATTCATTACATGGACGACTTTCTGTGCGTAGGAAAAAAGGGTGATAAGGCAGGCTCATGCAGTTCGCTGGTAGTGGAACTCAAGGCCACCTGCGAATTCCTGGGTATCCCCCTTGCCCCTGAGAAGTCAGAGGGGCCAGCAACCAAAATTGTCGTACTTGGGGTTGGAAATAGACACAACTCGCATGCAAGTTCGAGTTCCACTTGACAAACTGCAAGATATCAGACAGAAAATCAGACGAGCGGGCAACAAGAACACCCTAGCCATTTGGGAAGTTCAATCAATAATCGGGTCTTTGAGCTTTATCTGCAAGGCAGTAAAACCGGGCAGGGCATTCTTACGGAGACTAATAGACATGATCAAAGGACAGTCAAAAACCGTCAAGCATATAAGTTTGTCAGAGGGCGCCAAGGCCGACCTGCAGATGTGGCTAAAATTCTTAGAATCATTTAACGGGACAGCCATCATTCCAGCCCAGGGTGGGTCTTCTCATCAGGCAATTCAGTTGCTCACGGATGCAAGTGGGGGCGTTGGCTATGGTGCTTTTGTGCAGGGAAAATGGTTCTATGGTCGATGGCCCGAAAAAGTAGCAAACGGGGCATATTCTATAGCTTGGAAGGAAATGTTTCCAATAGTAGCAGCAATGGAAATTTGGGGGCAAGACCTAGCAGGAAAGCAAGTCATCTTCAATACTGATAATATGTCCGTTAAGCACATAGTCAATAAGCAAACGTCTCAATGCCCAAAAATTATGTCTCTTGTCAGGCACCTGATGCTCACATGCTTACGGTTTAACATTTCGTTTAAAGCGGTGCATGTATGGACCAAACACAATGTCATCGCCGATTCCCTCTCTCGCTCGCAGCTGCACAGGTTCAAACTCGCTGCCCCGCACGCCGAAAACGAGCCATCTCATTTGCCGGAATGGCTATGGGAGATCTAGCGCTTGAAACCCACAGGCTGATGTCAAGGTCACTGGCACCAGGCACCACAGAGGCATACCAGCGTGCAGTACTCACATTTCAGGAGTTTCGCCTTCAATCAAACCTAGACCCGGTTTGGCCAGCCCCAATCCAACACGCAATAGCATTCATTGCGGCCCTGTCCTTAAAAGGCATGGCGGCATCCTCCATAGGGTTGCATGTATCAGCATTAGCCTTGCTGCACAAAAGTCATAACTGGGACGACCCCACGCAGCATTTTGTAATTAAAAGAATGTTAGAAGGGCACAGAAGAAACAAGGGAGCGCCGGACACTAGGCGCCCCATTACATGGGACGTGCTAAAACAAATTGTGCCCACTTTGCATGAAGTATGTTCAACGGCATTTGAGTCGGTCATGTTCAAAGCTGCTTTCATTCTCGCGTACTTTGGCTTCATGAGGGTTGGGGAGTTCACCGTGGCAGGAAGAGGGGGGGGGGCGACAGATCGAGTTTTGGCTATCACAGACATCAAATGGGCTACTGGCCCCTCGCTCTTGGTGCGCATTCGCTTTTCAAAGACCGATCAACAGGGGCGGTCAGTGACCCTTCAAATCCCTGCGCGGCTTGGTGGCCTATGCCCAGTGCAGGCAGTGATGCACTTTATAGGCTTACGGCCAGCTATTTCTGGTCCATTATTCTGCCATGCAAATGGTCGGCCCCTTACGGGTGCATCACTACAAATAAATTCCCATAGACAGCAGTGATAAAT
>NW_019091566.1:328392-339170 GCF_001949145.1 Acanthaster planci
GAAAATGCATTTGTCATAGTAATAAGCCCCATTAAAAAAGAACTCTAACAGGTTAAAGTCATCTGGGTGATCCGGTAATAAGTGGAAAGCCGATTTGATATTCACTTTGGCCATAAGGGCGGCGGTGCCTAAACTTAAGACTAACTCTACGCGTCATCAAAACTTGTGTAACTAACAACTAAAGCGCCAAAATCAACGTACTCTCCATTCCAATTTTTTTTCTTGAATCTGCTTGGGTACCCCCAGCCCCAGTTCGTCACAAACGCTTGTCAAAGGTTGGTGGTCATGTACACGAGACAAGAATGACAAGAACAGACATAGGCAAAATTAAAGGCATGGCAGGTGGACTAGTGTTCACAATGGCACTATAAATTCTTTGAAGCCAAATGGTCCTCAAAGGACTTATTCTGTAAGATATGAAGCCATCTTTGCACGGCAACATCACCGCTAATGTGTAGGTTAATGGAAAATTACGCAAAAACCAACAGGCTCAAGCACAAAACATTGACCTTCTTTGGAAGATATTTCCCTAACTACAACAAATATGGATATTAAACTAACATCAACAAATAAAGGGGACATTCGCCCTTTCAGATGCCGCAAGGATTGCAAGATTTGGACAATTGTTGGGTCTTTCATGCTGTAATATATGAAGCCATCTTTGCACGGGATCAGGACTCTAATGCGTAGATAAATGGAAATTTACGGAAGCAGTGGGACAACAATCGAACTTCTTTCAAATATATTTCTCTATTTAAAACAAATATGGATACGAAACTTATGTCAATGGGTAGAGTGACATTCGGCCTTGGAGATGCCACCAGGATTGCAAGATTTTGACTTTTTTTCAGGCCTTTTATTCTGTAATTCATGAAGCTATTTTTGCCCTGGAACAGGACTTTAATTCGTAGATAAATGGAAAATTACGGAAGCAGTAGGACAAGAATCGACATTTTTTAAAAGATATTTTATTTACTAAAACACATATGGAAATAAAAATTATTTTCAATGGATAAAGGAACATTCTCCTTTTCAGATACAACAAGTTTTGCAAGATATGGACAATTTTTCAGCGTTTATGCTGTAATACATGAAGCCATCTTTGCACGGGAAAAGGACTCATAATTTGTAGACAAATGGAAAATTACGGAAGCAGTAGGACAAGAATCGACCTTTTTTCGAAGATTCTTTTTCTAAATAAAACAAATTAGATAGGAAACGTATATCAACGGATAGAGATACATTCGCCCTTTTAGATACCAGCAGGATTGCAAAATTTGCACAATTATCAGGTCTTTTATGCTGTAATATATGAAGCCATCTTTGCACTGGAACAAGACCCATAATGCGTAGATCCATGGAAAATTACCGAAGCAGTAGAACAAGAATCGACATTCTTTAGAAGATATTTTCATAGCTAAAACAAATATGGGTATGATACTTGAATCAATAAATAGAGCGATATTTGCCTTCTCTGATTCCGCAAATATTGCAAGATATGGACAATTTTAAGGTGTTTATGCTGTAATATATTTTAAGCCATCATTACACGGCATCATTACCGATAATGCTTAGATAAATGGAAAATTACTGATGCAGTAGGACAAGAATCGACCTTCTTTGGAAGATATTTTTTCAAACTAAAAGAAATGTGGATATGAAACTAAAAGATAACAGTCTTTGGAGACAAATGGTTCCAAAAAGAATGAATACAGGTAATGCCTCTGATTTCAAAGTTAACCAAACTTCCGGTAATCACCCTTGCAGTAATTATTAAAATTCCTAAGATAATTATTTTAAAAATCAATGATGAACAACGGAAAATAAAACGGTGCCAGTACCAACCTACCAGAAACCAATATATGAAGTCCACTGAATTTGTCTTGTGTTATACTTATCGGTATGACAATCGAATAATAATGTTTACTGTTTTTAAAGTATACTGTTTTTTATATATACCGTTTTTAAAAACTTTAAAAGTGTAGCTTTTAAAAAAGCGTTTGAAGTATAACGTTTTAATTTATACCCAGTTTTTAAAACTGAAGCTATTTTTTTAAAGCTTTCAAATAAAGAAGCTTAACAGTAACAAACAAGATTCATATTGTTAACTGTTGTTTACTCTTAAGCTTCTTTAATTTTAAAAAGCTTTTAAAGTAAGGAGGGTTAAACATGGCGAGTGTTTTAATGATGGTAGGCGGAGCTAAAGTTAACGCGCTAGCTTTTGCAGGGTTCAACCTTTTGTTTAGCAGTCTGCCGCAACAACGCGTTGACGAAGAACGAAAGAGACACGACTTGGCTCTGGAACAACTGGCTCAAGCCAAACAGGTCTGGGGAACAAAATCGTGTCGCGTGAACCAACACACGTTTGCTAACGTTGACCGAGCTTTGCGTGCGTACTCTGAACTGACAGAGAAAAATTTTGTCGTCTACTTTACCACGAGAACCGCAGCCTGGCGAGTTTTACGTGCCTTCAGAAGACCAACGCGTTAGAGAACTTGTGTGGGTTCTTGGAGGAACTGCTATTATAGGGTATCTCGCGTATCGGTTTGTTTAAAACTTGTATAGATTAAAAAGCAACGAACAGCAACGAAAAGCAATGAACAAATAGACAAAGACACGGACAACAGGTTGAACAAGATAGACAAATACAAGGAGAACAAGTTCAACAAGACAGACAAAGACAAGGAGAACAAAATAAACAAAGACAAAGAACTGTCTCGCCTGTTTTATAGTCCTCAAGGGTACTGGAGAGGTGAAAGCGCTGTAGAGCACTCGCACAAAAAAACTGGCGTGGACAAGAGAGCGGTGAGAACGTGGTTAAGCGTGGCAGCCCGTGTGGCAGTTATATTTGCCGGTGCTTACGCGGGTAGCAAGGCTCACGGCGTTAGCTCAAGAGCGAGTCTCGCCAAACGATATGTAGCAGATGGACGTGTTGTATTTACCTCACGATCGAGTTCGCCGTCGCCGTCTCGTTTTGACTTTCAAATGGGCGTTAACGATAGTAGACGTAGCTTTCCGATTTAAAGAAGCCGAACCTTTGACCAGCAAGTTTAAGGGAGAGTTTAAACAGTTAATGAACCAAGAAAAGACACGGCTTATAGACGCGAGTCCTTTAGAAGCGATCAAGCAAGATCGAGTAAAACAGGCGCCGACTGCCCTGTGTCCTTTCTCTAAGGAGCAGTCATAAAAACCAGATTTGCCTCCAGACTATTTGGCTCGATACTTGTATTACCCAGGTGAACAAGAAGGCGGTACTGTCAGGAAAGCGACCGATCCTATTTGGAGCGTGGACGTGTATCAAATAAAAAAATGCACTAGCCAGTTCAAAAGAGTCAACGGTAAAAGGTAACGGTGTTGATCGACAAATTGTTTTGGGTTTCCATACGAGGGTCTTGCCACTTTACTTTAACTTTATGACATTTTTGTCTTCTCTTTTTCATTAATTTTTAAACGTAGTCAGGGTAACTCCGGTTTTACTCTTTCACGTTTAATTTGTTTTTCCCATGCTCGCATAGCCTTGGCATGTACAAGCTACAAACTGATTTATATCGATTGCACTCGAAACAAGCTTTTTTTTTTAGTTGTACCGTATGGACAGAGAGGTCTACACTGTATGTACTTATATTCATCTTTACCGTATTCACATGTTGCTAAAAAATCTACGCCTCTCTAAACACGGTAAACAGCAAGCGCTCATCGTTTTGTTTTGTTTTACTTTGAAGTCTGGCAACTTTTTTCTTTATGGTAATCTATAAACCTTTTGTTTATCATTTACAGTGCCGTGTTTTTCTTTCTTTTTTTTTCATTTCTTTCTCCTTTGTTTTTCGGTCTCGATACCGAGACTGCACCCTGGGGCCTGGGTTCTTTGTTGACTCGGCGACGCGGTGGAGCGATGGGCGAGTTTTAGTGGCGGCATGTTTCCTCTACTATTTTATTCCAAAAAGTATCAAGCTAGGCCGTGCAGCTCAGGCATGCGGGCCTTTGTACGAAACCAGGTCCTGCGAGGTCCTTAAGTTTTTCGTTTCAACAGTGGTGCACAATTTTAAAAGCATTTCTGCGTGGCGCCACCGATGGTACAAACGTAGACACTTTTTTCAAAATCCGCTGAAATGGTCCATATTTTTATCGCAGTATTACTATTTATTTAGAGGTTAAAGCGCCACTGTACATATACATGTATAACTTATTACTTAGATACCATGTGAGAATATTGAACTGTTTTCCCCATTTTTTTTACCACTGTTGAGGTTTTTTTTTTGAAAACGGGTTAACGTATGTGAGTGGTCTTTTCTATTTTTACAGCGAATATAAACATACCATCGTAATGACGGGAATGAATACAATAAAAATGCATTTAGTTCTGTGCAGTGTCTTGAGAGGGTGAGGGCTGCTGCGACCGGGACAGACAGTGGCGTGCCCTCGACAAACTTAACCCTGAATATGGCTAAAAGTGGAGATTGGGGCCCATCGCCAGTGTCAAAGTACCCAAGAAGTTAAAAAGTTAAGCCTTGGTTTCTTTTGATAGTGGTCAAGAATACCCGCAATCTGTTATCCAATTCTATGTCTCCACTTTTCTCAACCAAATTAAGTTCTGTTCACACTCACACACAGAATCAACTAGTCACTTGTTCTCTTTCATTACTTTGAACGCCCATCTTTTTGTTTTCACAGTTTGGAGGCTCTTGAACAAAACCCATGGCTGAATGTACAATACTCGGTGACGCAACACCACGACAGTACCACTTCAGAACGACACGCGTTCGACAGAAAAGCTGTGATTGGTTAAAGCCCACCTCAGCGGGAACTTTGCGCAAAGTTGAGTGGCTGGCATGGACTATTTCATTTTACACAGTGGGCAGGGCTACGGTTTTCTTGACAGATTTCGCTAAGCCATAGGAAACTAATTAACTTATTGGAACTCTTGTGACGTACATATTTTTGTTTATGTTACGTGTACTAAAGGGTGGTAATGCCAAATATTGCCAAGTTTTCATTGAAATTGATTGCGATGGAATTGAAAAGTTCCAATACTCTGAAGTTAAACTTAAGTGGTCATTCTTGTAATAAGCGACTCCTCTGTAGCACAGTCGTTTCCTGCATAAATAGTTAATATTACCTTTATGTATTCTTCATGTATATACCTGAAGCCTCTCTTTATATGCTAAATCAAATGGATAATTCTAATATGTCATTTAATATGTGCTTTGCGTTTGAATTTCTGCAAATTAAGACCACTTCAAAAGCATTGATTTCTTTATTTGCATGTATATTTGTAAGAAGTATACATAAATAACTATATTTTGTTGAAAAAACATTACTTTTACATTGATACTTTAACATCTATCTACTCTTTAATGTGGTGTGATACACAAAAGGATACGATGCATTGTATGTGTACAATCAGACTAATGAAACTCATACATGTAGGCCTACACGGTTTGAATATATCATACTCAAGTGCAAATCTCCCAGCACAAACATTGACTTGTATAAGTGTAACAATTTTCATTGTCGAGCTTGTGAAAAAAAATAAACATCACTTAGCGTGACATTAATTGATTGCATGCCGATCAATTTTGATCGAAGAACAAAAGTACAAAATACACTAATTACATCACAGCTTGGATCTTGACAGCTCGTGTTTGGATTCTGTCTGTTTCTCAGGCTGTATGAGGCTTCCCCTGCTGACACCAATGTGCTTTTTGAGGAATTTCAGTATCTTGTCCCATGCATCCTCCTGTGCCTTGGCATGTTCCTTCACTCTGCCACCAAGAGCCATCACAATATCTTATTTGTCAATAAAGAGAGAGGAAAAAAGATGAAAATATCTTATCTGAAGGTATTTGGTTGGAAGACAAACATGAGACAGTGATGTTTTGCATTTTTACTGAGCCTCGAGGATTCTCTTTCCACTGAATCTGTGTTGTCCACTGTTTGCCTCACACGTATGTTTCCCTGCCATAGGCCGGGCAGACATTTATTTTCTGCGCATCAGCCGTCAGTGTGTCGGCAGCTCGCAAATTATAGTAGCAGACAACGAAAGTGATATCTTTCTTGTGTCGTAAAAAGAAGGGGTAAAGTTCCACAATTGTGTGAAACAATCATGGCAGATATACTGCCCCTGTTACGTTTTTTTTTTTTTTTTTTTTGCAGCTGGCAAGAACTCTGACGTTTGAAAAAATCGTAATTTTCCAGACCCCCCCAGATAAGAAGCGTTTACGCGAAACACGCCACCACTAGGTACTGCTAAGACACTGGCTACGTCGTGTTGGTACAGGTGCCTGACGGATTTCCAGGGATTCAACGAACGCTACCTTGGCCCTGGGTTGGAAATTCACCCTGTCGAGGCGGAATGCCAGTACATGTATTTGTTAGAGCGATTATCCGGTCGTAATGTTCCGAGTTCAGACACCGACAATCGATGATACAATATGTTCCTAGTGTTGCCCAAATCGACCTCACCCAACTTACAAATTAATGTCAGATTAGACAGGAAAAAACTGAACCCTTTAGTGAATAGAAATAACCCTGTACATCAAACATAATGAGTGAGCTTATATTTCTTCCAAATAGTATGCCTGAAGTGGAGCTGAGGGTCTCCATGTTTGACAAGCTCTCCATCTTGACATTGACGTGGAGTGCTCCTTGTTTCTCCTAAAGTGACCCATTGCATTAGCACAAAATAAAATCTTGACAGTCATGCAAAAAAAGGACCTAGACCAAATGATGGAATTACTGCAGAGTTCAAAACTGAACAGGTAGCATCGTGATATATTGTTTCTCTGAATCAGCACAGGTAGACGTATTGTTTGGCATATTCCTTGAGACTGGTTCATAAATACCACCGAGTGAACTTATTAGCCTTTTACGTATTTTCGTTTTCATCTTGAGTTTCTTTTTCTTCAAGGTCTTTGTAGAATTTCCATTAATGAGACTACACACATAAAATTCAGAGGTACACTTTACCTCCCGTTTGCAACCTTCATATCCAAAATGGTAAAAAAAAATGTCTTTTGCACTGTAACAATTTTGGAACTGAAAATTCTGATCATGCTCCCCAAAAAATCATGACCATACAATTATGTACTTTCAGGTCATATACATGTACATTTACGTGAACAATAAAAACAGATCATCATCATCATTCTGCACATGACCATCAAGAGGGTCGTTGTGACCTCCAGATCTTCCTGTCAAGAGCAAGGGACCAGCACTCATGTGGAGACGGCTGCACAGCCTCGGCAACCTGCTTTAAGCCAAGTGAGACGGGCACGACCACGAGGCGTCCTCCAGATAGCAGGTCGTTGACCAAGATGGAATTGGACAGTTGCGTCAGGGACAAGACGAGCATTTTATTCCAATATTTTCTTCCAGTAGATTCCTCTAATGTTCTTGTTTCGTTCTTATTTCCCTTCCTTCAACAAGCATGCAAAAGACCCATGTCTTCGCCCTTAAAGGCCATACAAGGTTGAAATTAAAAAAAGTTTGAACCCCTGAAAATGACCTCCCCCAAAATAATTGGTTCCGTCTGTATCTGTCCTCGATAAAGGATCTGCCTGAGACGAAGAAAAAACAGCTAGCCTTGAAAGAGCATTGACCAGTCACTTCTGAATACATAAGCATGAAATTCAGTTCACATTCCTGATGACAGATTCTTGTTGATGAAGGTCATCCTGTCACTGAGCTAAAAGAAAATTGGAATTACAAGAGGTTTAGACTATTGTAACTCCAAACCAAACTATAGATTTTTCAGCTATACAGGATATTATGGCCAGACTGAGCCACAATTAAGATCAAGAAACTGAGATCAGCAAAACAATTTTTTCTACATTGGGTATGGAGAACAATGAATAAATGTAGCCGAACCATAGTCAGGCAAAAATACATTTTTATAGTCAGGCCAAAATGAATTTTAAAATGTTTCAATACAGTCGTTTCACAATACAGTATACCACCAAGAGTTTGCTGCTCACAGGCCACGCTGCCCCGATGAATCGACTTACTGGGCATCTTTGTGCGGCACCCGTAACTTTGGCGTGGTATCCCGCTGTGGGGATTTGATGACAGGAAAGGTATTTTTCGGTACTTAAGGAGGGCGCTGTAGATGTTGAAAACGCGTAAAATAAAAACTTACCGTTCTTCAATAGAACTTCTTGCCCATATGTAATTCATTCCATGCCTTACTTTTGTTTTTCTAAATACATTTTTTTGCAAGCTCGGGAAAACTGGAGAAATATCCATTTTCCACCTCAAAAACTATAGATTTTTTCATTTGTAATCAAATACATTCGCGGTGTACGTCGCCGATCAGATCAAAAATAAGGCTATATATATTGGTTGTTTTCAAGTTATACTTCCATAAATTAAATTGGAAATCATGTCAGTTACAAAGAAATCACGAAAAAGTCAAATCAGAAATGATGATACCCGAAAAATTCGGAGCTCAAAACCGCAAACACTGGGCAGCCATCTTCAGTTCGCACGGGCACGAAACCATTTGACGTGCATGCGCACAAACTAAATGTCCCGCTGAAACATACGTGCACAGTAACTAGCCATACCACAGTAGCTAGCCATATCCCAGCCATGGAACAGGTTGGCAGTTATTGTCATCAATACTTGAGAATGATACCAGCACCATCTGCATGGGGGTTGTATTGTTAATAGCAAAGGACAAATGTCTACCAGAACTCCCACTTGGATATACTGCAGGTTGTTTCTTACATCAAAATGCAAGGTCTTTACGTTCAAAATATCACTTGTATGTAATCATGTTTTGAATTTTTTGCATTTGTTGCCTCGCAGTTGTAGCTACCTTCTGGAGCATTAACCTGAAATGAGTGAACATCACATTAATTATCTCTCATTACAATAATAAAAACGCAAAACTTACCCATTACATTGACATAAGCACGTGTACACACTGGAGCAAAGGGTGGCTCTATTATGTGCCCGGCGCCTTTATAGATTATAGTCTCAAAATTTTCTCTACCAAAAACTCCTCGTCTTCTGAAGGCCTCTGCCAGGTACTCTGGGATGGGCAAGCATTCATCAGCAGAACCACAAATGAAGAGAACATGACCAGTTATCTTTTCAATCTGATGAGTTAAATATTGAAAAAGATCACACGGGTGTCCATATCAAACACCTAAACAGGAACTCAAAGAACTCAAAAGGCTTCAAATATTTCAACGTCTAGGGTTTTGGAGATACACTGGCCACTCAACACATTTTTTCCTTCCACAACTAACAGGGCCGATATCAGAAACGCGGGGTCAAGTTTTGTGTAAGTGTGTGTTTAGTGATTTAACGCTGGGCAAAAATACACAACTGTCATGCAGGAGGATATATTTAAAGCTGGCTATGTTAAGCCCCAAATGCAGCCAAACAAGGAACTTTGACGACGTGCAGAAGTACACAATAACATTGGACCTTAATCTTTATAAACCCTTAATCCTTAAGATGTTAAACCTAAAATTTACTCTTACCTGGTCCAAAATTGTGATATTCTGTTCCGAAATAAAATAATCTGCGTTACGTTTGTTCCTAACAAGTCAGCCTAGCTTTCGCCAGTATGAGCAACCATTTCTAACTTTTGGGAAAGTCACCTGACCAGAACCTAAACTATCTGCCTCAACCTTTCAGTTTGACGAGCAAATTAGAGGTTCAGGGGTTAGAGGTCGTTTTGGAGGAATGGTATCACTGATTGGTATTACTGACTTGCTGACCCGGTCAACCGACACAGTAATGAACATGTGCGGACACAAACGATTGCCGGCAAGATTGAATGAACTGATTTAATATACTTTTCATCAGCTCATATGATCAAACTGGTGACAAAATTGGAACTTACTTACTTTTTACACTAGAGTTAATGGAGAAAAACCCAAATAGGCCTACTATTAAAAAAACAAAAACTAGAGGATTTCTCTGTCTTCAGAACAGAGCAAAGGGTTTTTCGCATTTCACATTATCACATCAGGTCAATGGTTGTCTAAGCTCTTCCCTTTCAAGAGATCTACAGGCTTTGAACCAATGAGTGAACATTAAATGTCACGTGACTTGTCACGTGATGACGTCATAAACACATGAGGTCAGTGTTCGTCTGAAAATCCACTTTCAAGATATTTCCAAGGGTTGAACTCAATCGGAGATGTACTTCATGAGATATAGTGCTTTGAATAGTGCACCTTAAATGTCACGTGATTTGTCTTCTGATGACATCATCATCACATCAGGTCATTATTCGTCTAACTGATAGTTTTGCATTTTTGCCAGGTCTTGCGCTCTCCATAACGTGCTATTCATGTGCATCAGGGGGCTCAACTGATCGAAACCACAAAGAGATTTCTGTATTGAAATGAGAGCCAATACTCTTTCATTATAAAACAAACAGTGGAGGATATGGAATAGCACTTTATATACCAACTAAATGTAAAATACTGCATAAGCTTTTGTAGCAACAACTACTTCATCAGATGCACTGAAGGAGAACAGCTGAGCAGGGTGTTTAAGTACTGTCTCTGGCAATGAACAGTGAGTGGTGGGGTTGACTCAGGGGATTAACCCTGGTAGTGGGAAAGGAAGCAACTGTCTCTATTGAGTCCCTGGTTGATGCAGTTCAGGCTCCGGATAATCTTTTGTTCCTCGGTTTCCCTTTGAAGTCTGGACTTGAATGGCCTTTGTTGGAGAACAGTGACTTTGAGGTGTTGGAGGGAGTGGCCTGGCAGATTAAAGTGGTGGCAAACGGGTTTCTGTTGGTTATTTTTCCTGATTAT
>NW_019091566.1:339262-349634 GCF_001949145.1 Acanthaster planci
ATGAAGCAGCGAGTTGCAATTGAAAGAACCCTTGATGTTGCTTCGCAAATTGTTGGGCCCTGGAATCTGTGTGTCCGTGTTAATGTGAGGACAATGTTGGCATCTGGGGCTATTGCATGGTGTGGTACAATTGTTGTCGGGGATGTTCAAGCACTTCGGCAAGGTGGACTCGAAGATTGGAGGGCTGCCTGTGGGAAATGAGTGGCTTTTCCTTGAAAATCTGGTTAAGGGTCTCATCATCCTGTAGTATGGGGTTGAGTTTATTGATGATGCGTCGCGGAGGTTTAAGAGGAGGGTTGTAGGTGACAACTAGGGGGGGTACTGTCTTTGCGATTATGTGGCTTATACTGCAGTAGATCGTCACGGCTCCAACGTTTGGCCTTGGTGATCTCTTCAGTCAAAGTCTGGCTGTCATATTGCAAGGCTGTGTTGTAGGGTTGCAAGACAGCCGTCACGATCATTAATTAATGTCCAAGCAGATGCGGTTGTAGCGTAGAGCTTGACTGTACACAATGGACCTGGTGGTGTAAGGAGGGTGGAAGCTTAACGCGTGAAGGTAACTGTTGCGGTCTGTTGGTTTCTTGTACACGCTACTGGGAAGATGACCCTTGTTGATCGTGATGGTGGTGCCCAAGAAGTTTACCTGATGTCTTGAGTGTTCTATGGTGAGTTTGGTGGTGGGATGGAAGGCACTGAAGTTTCGGTGGAACTGTTCAAGGGCAGTTTCACCATGAGTCAATATCATGAAAATATCGTCAATGTAACGGACGTAGAATGAGGGTGCAAGGGGCTGGCTTTGTAAGAAACGTTGCCCATTGCCGTGCCACTGGTTTGACGGTACAGATCGTCGGCAAACTTAAAATAGTTGTGATGGAGAACAAATTCTACAAGTTGACTGGTTGTGGTGGCAGTGATTCCTTCTGGTAGGGAAATTTTGATTCCCCTGAGTCCATCAGCATGAGGGATGTTGGTATACAATGAGGCCACATCCATGGTAGCTAGTACAGTGTTACCCGGTGGGTCAGAGATGTTCTGGAGTTTACGCAAAAAAAGTCTGTGGTGTCCTGTATATAACTAGGCGTACTTGTAGCATATGGGCAGAGTGTGTTATCTACAAAACCACATATGCCTTCAGTGATGGTACCAAGGCCAGAGACAATGGGCCATCCTGGATTGCTTACCTTGTGTATATTGGGGAGCCGACAGAAAGTTCCTGGTCTCGGGTCTTGGAGGGGGTCATGCCGTCGATCTGTTGTTTTATGTCAGCTGGAAGCGAAGAAAATAGGGATTTCAATTCCCTTCTTTAGACTGGAGTAGGGTCGGCGGTGAGGGGGGGTGTAGAAGGCCCGGTTGGAGAGCTGTCTTCCCGCTTCTTTGATGTAATCTTCCTTGTTCATTATTACAGTAGCACCTCCTTTATCCACAGGCTTGATCACAATATTTGTGTTGTACCTGAGACTGCCAATGGCCTGTCGTTGTACAGGGTTGAGGTTGTAGATGAGTTTCCATTGTTTGGTCAAGATCCCGGAGCGTACACGTTTACGGAAACAATTTAGTTATTTTATTTTTATTTATTTATTCTGATATCCAACAGCGGAGATCCGCCACTTACAGGTATCATGTAAAACAAAAAACATAAGGTATAATACGACGATCATTGTGTACATAAACATTAAATAACATGGAACATTCACTTTCAACAACCACTCGATGTTTCCTGTCGGTTTAAATAGCTACGTAACAGGTTAAGTAACTGAGGATGTACATGATATGATGCAAGTTTGTTAAGTAAAGGATGGTGGTTGACCTGATTAAACGCTTTGGAGAAATCACTGTAGACCACGTCCAGCTGGCCACCCCGATCAACAGCAGATTAAGCTTCCTGTAATAAGGTAGTAAGATTAGTGGTGCAATCCCTACCGGGTACGAATCCATGCTGCTGATCAGAGATAGCGGGCTGGACATGATTTACGAGCTGAGCACATAAAATTCTCTCGAGCACTTTGGAAACAAGTGGTAATAAAGACACTGGTCGGTAATTAGCTACATTTTTCTTGGTACCAGACTTATATGAGGGCACAACATTAGCAGCTTTCCAGCTACCTGGAAAAATTCCTTCATTGAATGATCTTTGAAAAAGGTAAATCAGTGGGGTCACAAATTATATGTGCACACGACTTGAAAACTAAACTGGGAAGATTATCAGGGCCACAAGCTTTTGAAGGATTAATATTCATGAGTTCACGCTCTGTGACGATGGTGTCGATTTGAACAGGTGGCATAGAGTCCAAACTGGCTGGTTGAACATCCATCTTGAAAGCTTGCATATTCTCAAGGATGGAATTGGAACGTTTTTTCTTGAAAGCCTTTTCTTTGGTTTTCAAAGCTTGCAGGAGTTCTCCATCAAACAACGGTGGAGTAGTACGGTGTGGTCTAACTCTTGGCACCACATCTGTGATGGCAGCCTCAACAAAGTCGTGGAAGAGTGAAGCCGCCATGGAACACACTCTAAGGTTCTCTGTAGGTCATTCATATCTGCTTTACGGTAACTGAAGTTCATTCGATTTGATTTAACGTGATTTATTAACGGTGATATGGTGATGGTAATGCTGAGTGCACTGTGGTCCGAACTGAAAACATCATCTCCCACTTGGCAACTTGCTTCCATCTCGACTGAGCAGAGGGCAAGATCAAGAATGTGGTAACCTCTGGTGGTGTTGAAATTGAGTTGACGTAAGTTGTGGGCATTCATTACTGCATCCACAAATATCTCATCGATGGGTGTTTTGGGCTCCGGAAAACTAGTGGTGACATTCCAATGAAGGGTAGGCAAGTTAAAGTCGCCCATCAGACAAATGTTACTTTATTCCCGAGAGGCATTCGTAAGACAGTCCCCAAGATTCGCCAGTGGTTGGCTTCCGCTGTTGGGAGGTCGGTAGAAGATGCCTAGTAGACATCGATCTCTCTTCCGTGTCTTCACTTCAAGCCAGATGAGTTCAAGATCATTCTGTTCAAGATCGGTTCTCCTCTGGCACTGCAGAGAGTTGTGACAGCCCATTAAAACTCCTCCCCTCTCCTATTCAATCTATCTTTACGAAATGTTGTTTACCTGGTACTGTGACTGTTTGTATAAATCAAGTTGTCTCCTTTCCACCACTGTTTGTATTCAGACTAACACAGCTATCCTCGCTCATGCTCAATATGACAAGCACTATATTTAGCAGACTGAAGCGGGACACAATCAACCTGAAGAAGAATTGATGTATAAATCAAGCTGCCCCCATGCAGTGCATCTGATGAAGTAGTTGTTGCTATGAAAGCTTATGCAGTATTTTATATTTAGTTAGGCTATAAAGTGCTATCCCATATCCTCCGCTGTTTGTATTCAGACTAAGACGGCTATCCTCGCTTATGCTCAATATAAAAAAAAATACATTTAGCTCCGTTCATTTTTGAGTGTAAAAAGTATAACAACTTCGTCGGAGCATAAAGTGCTCACTTGTTTCTCCAGATTACAACCTGCATGCTGATTCACGCGTGTAAAAGTTTTGTGTAGAAGCACATGCAGAAATGTTAACCTCTGCTAACGTGACTGGCCCCTTACTGCTTGTTTGTTCTTTCCACAACCAGGAAAAACAAAAACAGCCAGCAGGCAGACGAGGAACCTATGCATTACTGTGTTCATGTGTACCTGAATGAATTCTTTGTTTTTGATGTCCTTGGCTGAAGGCCATCCTGTCAATGGATGGAGAACTCCCTTATCATCAAAAAAAGTACTCTCCGTGTCAAACCTGTGATGTAAATGAAAATATACATAATGAATAATCAGTAATGATTTATTCCCTAATTAAGTTTGTACACTAAAATGCATGTACAAACAATGGCAATGGAATGGTTTAAGGCGTGTACACTGCACATACAAAGTATGTTTACCTCACGCAGTGAACCACCATTGATGGTATGCACAAAAAATTTCTTTGAGAACATGCTATCTTTGCTTGGATCTAACCACCGGTGATGTTCATCACTGAACCTTTTTTTCGGATGAAACATCGCTGACCAAAACATGAATAAAGCCTACTGTGTTTGTGCATTGAATATTTAAATAAGGATAGTTCCTTCAATAAGATAGTGAGTCTGCTGTGCACAAATCTTGCCACTGCAGCTTGTTGGAGAAAAAGCAACTCTCTTTTCTAAACACTAAATCACTGATTACTTTATCATTTGTGGATTTGGGTTGCTGTACAGCAAAGTTGTATTCACTCCAGTCAATTACTTGAATCCAACTTGAGTCCAAAGTTTTGAGGACTCTGATAAGTCCCTTCGAGTCACTTCAGGCTCACGACGTGACTTGAGCCGCTTAACCTATTAAACTGGAATAAGGCTGTAAACAAACTTCCCAATTTGGGGTTTCAGTTCATGTGTTGTGCTCTGACTAGTCATTTTTAAAAAGTTCTTCATGGAATTAAAACAAAAAATATGAAAGTAAATAATTTTGAACATAAATATTATATATGTGTGTACTTAAAACTGGGTAGAATGTTGGAATTCATTTTTGATGTTCATATAGAAATGATTCTAACCAAGGTTGTAAACGAGCTCATACTGAGCTTGCTACTTACTATTATGTACTGTTTGCAAAGGAACGTCTTGTAAAAGCTGTTTGTTGGCTACCGTTAACCGTATTTCAATTCTTTAAATCCTGATAAAAAGTGTCTTGTTAGTGTTCCTTTTTCATTCTACTAGTGCTGACTTCCTTCCAAAATCGTGTCGTTCCTTTGTTGCCTCTTTTATATCACATGGTGTTCAAATATCAGTGACTTATTTCATTGTCAAACTGACTTGACTCAACCTCCTTCATCTGATCCGACTCAAGTTAATTCCTTAAAATGACTTGAGTCACAACAAGTAGTGAATCAACCCTGCTGTACACACCTGTGCCAAGTAGTGCAAACATGCAGGACATCAATACGTCCCTTCCAATTGAGATCAGGGGTCTTTCTATCATTGTGGGATTTTTGGGTCGTTCTTAATGACAAACTATCCTTTCCCTGGCCCCAGACGACACCGGAGCTGATGCTCGTACTACCCCAGAATAGACCTCTTCACGTATAAGTCAAAGGTGTGAGCGGGCCATTGAAAACGTACAGGGGTACAACTTCGATTATCATTTTCTCTCAGGTTTTCTGACTTTGTTGGGTTTTTTTTCAGAAAATTCCATTAAATCGTTTTCGCTATTAGTTTTTAGTGCTCTGTAAAAAGATTTTAAAATCATGATTTTTTTAGTGTGGCCCCCTTCCATCATAAATAGTATAAACTACACCGTCAGTGTTCTTGGAGCCGACCTGTGCATTTGAAAAAAAAGGGGGTCTATAAAGGCAGGTAGCCCGTTTCTTATCCTATTCCTTCTATTATCTGCATCAACGAGCTGCTGCTGGAAGGCCTTTGTGAACTTGCAGTCTACGTGTAAGTTTTAAATTACCATACAAATGGCTGTGCTTTTCCGTTGAAGTTGAGTGTGACATTTGGCATGAAAGGTGGACAAGAGACACACGCTGTAGCCTTGATTACCTGCAGGATCACACGCTAAGTGTTAGTTCATTGCAAAAACTTTCCTAAAACATTTGCTTTTTATTTTGTGTTTATCTTAAAGTACAAACAAGTGAAACACATTTTGTCTATTTATCCTGAAACTAACATGTTGATGGGTAGACACTTGAAAGATTATTAATAAAAGCTACGTACGTTTCAGTTCTGAATGTTATGAGATTGTTGGGTGATCTTAACGTTATTCTGAATCCCTAGCCTTTATTGCTGCTTGATTCTAATGATTATTTACATTAATCACTATTCATATCTTTTTCTTTCAAATTATGGCTGAAAGAGTTCATTTAACCAGGCAGGTACTGTAGTTTTAATTGTTTTTATTTTTAGGCGAATTATAATGTTGTGGGGACATGCCTCTGTCAATGCCCACAATATTTTTGGTCCACACTAAACCGGTGAAATGATGAGCACCAAAAAGGGACGACCGACATTTCTCATGTTCACTCGGTAGATTTTCAGGTTTTCAGAATTTGCGTCCACTGTTATCGAAAAACCTCAATTTTTTACAAGCAGAAATTGGATGTTACATGTACTTTGACAACTCTTAGTGCACCACTGCCTAGCCAAGTTAACGTGATGCCCCGAAGTGGACAACCAAGTTTCTCATTTCCTATAACTAGTAAATTTTGTGCGTAAGGAGATCCGTTTTTATAAACCTGAATTGTCTGTTGGCAGAACTGTTGATTCTACTTTGAATCTATAAGAAACTGACTAGGTCCTTACAAGTCAATTGGTAAGATGATCATAACTGATTGGAACGGGATTTGAACCTGTGAGGTTGCATAGTGTAATTGGGGGTGATCCCTGGCTTTATGGTGTTTCGGGTTTTATGGCTAAAAAAGGCATTGACTAAACTGTAGACTCCAGTCACTTGTCTTGGACTCAGGTCAGACTTGAGTCGCTATTTTTGTGACTCGTGACTTGACTTGGATTAACAAAAAAACGGGCTTGTGCCTTGACATTGACTTGCACATTTGGACATCTTTACCAACGCGTATCAGAAAACTACTCAAGCGAACCCATAAAACTTCGTTAAACCATGGAGGAAGGACACAGAAGGAGTTTCAACTCTGGCACATCAAAGTGCTCGTTGATCATTACCGCCCTGTCAAACAATAGTATACATTCCAAAAATGCCTGATTACTGCCTGCAGCTTAGCCGGACAAGTGGGGCCAGTAATATCCTTGCAATATTTGCGGAGTTTTCTTTACAGTTAACTGCAATGTTTCGCAGTGACAGGGAAATAAAAAGAAAACTATCCAGTATTAGATTTACTTTTGTCGTCATGAATATTTTCTTTAGATTTTGATGCACTTTTCCATTATCCATGCAATGTTTGTAATTTTATTTTGTCACTCCAAAACGCCAGTTTTAAAAAGTCTTTCTACGAATTTGGCTGAGACTGGCCAACAACATGTTGACCACCACAGGACAGTTACGTTCACGAAAAACAAAATGCGCTGTTTCCTCACAAGGAGTGGTCATGAAATCTCATAAGATACCTTTTTGTGTGATTTCAGTAATAAAATGATTCAAATAAAAACACAATATAACTTCGCTATTTATTCCCAAAACAACTCCAGAAGAAAGCGTTCGATAAGGGCAATAACTGCACATGAACACTTACGGCACACAGCCTAATACACTGTATAAGCAACTGCGCAAGCATTAAATTTGTCAGATCATACCAGGCGCCAACGATGGTATGAATATTCAACTTCCTATACTGCAGTACATAACGTTTTAAGGATGCAGATTACCAGCGAAAAATTGCGGCGACGACTATGGGGTACAAAGGGGGCTTATGGTTAGCGAGCATTCGCTGCACTCTGGCTATGGACATACCAGGCATGCAAGAAAGCAAATTGGCCAGATGTTGTAGCCCAGGCAGTTCAAACTCCTTGTGTGTCCTTCCTCCATGGTCAAACTCGCGATTTCTCCTTCGGTCTTCTCTGCCCAGGGCCATGTCTGAATCACTTGGCTCTGGCTCGAAATCACACATTACATGACTTGACTTGTACTTCGACAAAAGACCCGTGACTTGCTGGAGTTTAGACCAAGTTGACTTGTGACTTGACCTGTGATCGAATTACTTGTGACTTGACTTGTGACTGGACCTAATAACTTGTGACTTGGCTTAAACTTACAAATATTGAGTCATTACTTGACTTGGCCTTGCAAAAGTTGACTTGCTACCACTTCTAGATATTGACAAATAAGAAGGCCACCATTGCAAAGTAGGGCTGGAGAGCTCAGTTGATAGAGCACCACTACGATATTCCAGAAGTTCAAATCCTGCTCCAGACAATTTTTTTTGTTTATCTTTATAATTGATTTATAAGCACCTAGCCAGTTTCGTATACAGTTGCAAGATGAATGTTATTATATTGTGTGATTTTGTACCTATTTTAGAAAGAGAGATTGAAGCTGTTAAAATCGCTCTCTTGTGCTATCATTTAAGGCAGCAATTCATGAAGTGAAACCCATGAAAATACCCGTATTTGAAAAAGATCAATTTTTTTTGTTTTGTGATGCAATTGTTTCCCTTTCCCCATCTGAAGTGATAAATGTATATACATGTACATTTAAGTTGAATACCTGTGGGTATTTCAAGGCCAAGTGAAGTGCTACAGATCCTCCTAGCGATGATGCTGCTATTCCTATTTGGCTAGGCTGAACATAAGACTGGCTGGTTAACCACCTTAGTGCCTCCTGAGAAGAAATAACGGCATTTCGTGAAAATATCTCCTTTTTCTGGTCAAAGATAATGGCACTCTGACTTCAGACGAAAACTGTGTCTCCTGCATATGCAGCGAAGGTTCAGGCCATAAATTTAAATTCCTAAACTCCTCACGTTGGTTAAAACAAATGTGTCCATGACTGGAAAGAAGCAAAAGTAAAATTTTTAAACTTCAAAGCAAGGCTCTTCATGGCGATAAATTCGACTGTGCCAACATATTTCATTTGTTTTTAGTGATATTACACCTTTGTTAGTGACTTCAGTTAGATATTTTGCAGGCTTTATGACCCGTGTTCCGGTAGTCATTCAATCACCCTTGCAGCAAATGTTTAGGAAATGATCCTACATGTCTTTGTGCATTGAATAACATGCATGGCAACCTAATACATATAATAGGTTAGATTTTTATAGTTTTCTTTGAATGAACATTGCAGTATGCAACCCCTCTCTAAATGCATGAGGTTTGAAAAAAAATGTTCACCGCATGTGAACTCTGTTGTAGCTTTCTTAAATTGGAAAACAACTGAGTCAAACCATGGCATTCTAATATTTTCGTACTGTTTCAAATTATTTGTCGTCACTAAAGAGTTTCAAAATTTACCTCGAAATACTCAAAGTCGATATTAAGCATGCTTTCTGATAAATCTTCATAGGAAAAGATGGGTAGGGCGTAGCTTACATAGCCACGGGAGGCCAGCAAGGCGGCACGGAATTCCATCAATCCTCCTGCAGTACCAAACATATCCAGCACTGCAGGAAATGGACCTGGACCTTGTAACAAAACAGAATGTGAGGTGGACAGTTTAGACCACATTTGGTTGCCTCACCGTTACAAAAACTTTGCACTTGTAATATCAGGGGTTTTTTAGCAAGGGGTACGACCAATCGAATTTAAGAGAAGCAAGCCAGAAGTACAGTCCTTGCTAAAGTTTAGAATGCATGACCAAAAAACAAATTGAAAGTCAATTAACATTTTTATTTGTCGGGCATAAGGAGGCTCTGGCTATTGGCATGGATGGATACATGAACAGAAAGCAATAATTTTATGGTAATGTGTATACTACTTTGGGTTGCTTACATAAATTTACTGAATTAATTTTCTCCAACCAACCTTAACTGAGTGATGGTTGTGTAATATAAATAAATTCTCAGTACAAGGGCTAATATACTTAAAGTTTTGTGAATTTTGTGCATGAGTCAGTTTTGGGAGAGGGAGGGTGGGGTGGGAGTACTGGGGTATCATTTTGCTGAGATTTCTGGCCTTTTTAAAAAATTTTCCATGAAGGCATTCCTTTTGTCAAGAATTTTCCATTTTGTTGACGTGGTTGTTGATTACAAGATACTTTCACCTGCTCAGAAACAAATCCGCCTCGAGAGTTCTGTGTTTTGCCGAAGTAATATCAATAAACAGTGCCACAGGCAGACTACATAGTTTTCTTTGAGGAAATTTTGGGGTTTAGAGGGCAAAAAAATATGCGATAGCACAATACCCTGTTTAACACATCGGTGCACCTTGTACCACATTTGGAGTTTGGATTATTTTGACCAAGTTAAAACATGACCCCGTCTGGAAAATGCATTTTCAGCGCCAGTAACCTTCTCAAAATACAAAAGTGGGTGTTGGTTGGATTTAGAGAGACTTGCTTTAGGTCACTATACTTGAAGAAATCGAATAACCCAGGCTGAAATTTTACCACCATTAGAGGCAAAAAATCCCAACATCCCGTACTTCGAGATGTTTACTTGCACCGGTTTTCTGCACACCAATTCTGACGCTTTGCTAATCCATGTTTGCAAAGTTACGTTATCGTAGCCTCATCCATTAATTTCTTCTTATTTTTAATATTTATTTCCATACAAATTTGCATGTTCATGTGCGATCTTCTTTCTTCTACTCGCGGCGCTCATTTTAATCAAGTAAGGCTCTACTTAGAAACTCTTCAGGTAGACTGTATTTCCACATTCGTGCAATACGTTTAACCCTACCATTACAATAGGCGGCTTTAGTTGACAACGCAAACAAG
>NW_019091566.1:363062-373450 GCF_001949145.1 Acanthaster planci
CAAATTTAACCGACAACAGAATCCACGAACTTTAGACTTTCAGTTCAGTTTAGTTTGCACGCAAAACAAAAAATCAACATCTCTTCAATATCTGTTTGGAATAAGATGACCTTAATTGCGATCTCAGATGCAAACACAGCATGTTTCCCTTGCCTACTTGAAAAAGTAATAGGCAACAAATGATTTTATGAGTAGTTATTCCAAATGCAAATGCTTAATTCAATTCACTCCGTAGGGCTTACTTTTTTGCCTCATTCCCGGAAATGTTGATACTACGGTCGAAAGTAGTCAGGTAATACAAACGTGGAATTTCATCAAGTGAGGGCGCACTTCAGTTTTCTCGTAAGGGGTTGATTGCCCGATCGGGGATTTGCTGTAGAATGGTATACATATACAGTGTTCCAACAGTAAAGTCATCTTAATGCCAGAGGATTTAGGACTGTAAGGGCCATCGGCATACACAAATTAAGAAACGTCGATTTCAAAGACAGGAAGAAAATAATGCAAACATAAATGTCACACAATTCTTTCAAAAGTACATGGACATGTTATTTCCTATTGACAGTTACTGGACAAATGATTACTTTAACAATTATATCTGCGAGTGCACAGCAGCACAACTCTAATTGTGGAATTAAAGCGTGTGTTTAGAAATACACTCAAAATATTGAACAGTGAAACTGGTCCAGAATTTGAAGGATTATCTGTTAAAGAATTTTAAACTGTCCCTTTTATTTATAAAGGAAAAGAAAAAAAACTACATTTGTGCTCTACATTCAGATTTCAAACATTTTGGATATACCATGAACCCATAATGACATGGCTTGTCTTCAGGGGGCATAGATGCACAGTGATTGTTTTAGGGAACTTTAGTCAGTTCAATGCCTATGTTCATCATAATCATAAATCTTTCGCAAAATCTGGTCTGATTTGCCTTTGAATAAAATCCATTACACTAAAATCATCGAATAATGAGCTCAGGAGGGAGTATAATGAATATGCATGCGCAAGTTCATCTCTGGATTGTGCTTAACACATGGACGTGCATGTACATATTGTTGCGTACCCGCAAATCTTGGAATTCTAGCGCCCCCTAGTTTTACTGTCAGGGTCTCTTATTTAGCTCAGCTATGCATTATGGGTATGAAGCATAATTTTGTATTAAGTTATTCATGCTGTACTCTGGCGTGATTGCGTGTTCCTTCACTCCTTTATCCTTGTGTTTTCTGTGCTCAGTTTTGGCATGTCGAAATTCCCCTCCACGTGGCTGTGTGGTTGGGCGTGAAATGCTAATGTTCAGAAACCTCAGACTTTGTAACTGTCAATCATTCGCCACAGATGACCGGGTAAGCACTTTCATGCACCCGGCTCTACACTTTGTACACGTGACTTCTTATTCTGTATTTTACCTTTTTACACACGACATTTAGGTTCTTGCACACGACTCTAGCAGGAAGTCATGTGACCCTTTGAGATGGAAGATTTTCATTGCTTGAGCTGTTCAGCGACGCTCATATTTTATTAATTCCTAAGCCTCTAGAATCCCATAAATTGAGCAGATTTTCCATAGGTCGTCGGTCAGGTGCGGCGGACCAAACCCTTCTTGCGAGAACGGAACCTTTCGGAGAGATGTGCGATAGTAACCATTTTTATGCGAAGAAATGTAACCATATGAATGGCCAGCCAGCTTAGCTTGGACCGGTGCAAAAGCGGTACGAATTAGCCCAGGGTACTAGCGAGAGTCGTAGCGGCCTGTCACCGCTACGTCCGAACCGATTGCCGGGCGAGACACCCCCGTGTCCCTCGCCACCCTTGTCCTGCTAACTAGCCCAATCCTCCCCGTCTCTACGCTGAGCCAATGGTACACAGTGCGGCGATCTTATCATTGCGCTCAACACATTGCGGTGTGAACGGCAGTGTGGCCGGTCCATACCGGCGCTGGCCCCGTCCAGCCCTTGCTAGTCACCATGGTGGTCCGGGACAGCTCCCACCACGGCCCGGCCTGATGAGTGTAGCCTAGTTGTGCGATGCTACACACACGTACCGTACCCACTCCGTCTGACTTGCATTTCCGATGGTCCAGCCAAACCATAGTTTAGTCACACTCGTATACAACTTTGCCTCTCTATAACTTTGCCTTTTGTGTGTTGTATTATGTTAAGCTACACCTTCTTCAAATCCCTATTGAACTTTGATGAAGAGAAGTGAGAGCAATAAACCAACCATACAGTTTGATTGTCACCCAAACCCCTTGTTTCACGTCCACCTTTTAATAAATTGTTGACCCCAAGTATCACATCCCGTAGACACTTATGAAGTCCATGCTACCATCGACTTGATATTTAGGGAACGCAACAATATGTACATAATAATTGTCAATGCTGGTCTGAGCTATAGTGTGAGTAACTCGAATTCAGCAAATCGCCTTTTTAATCATTTGGACATGGTCAGGCACTCAGGATATGCCAATGCAAATTTAGAGTTAATTTGAGTCAGTCCCGTTTCCCCTAACATCGCTCTCCAGAGCTACAATGCACAGAAAGTGCGGACAAGAGCTTGCAATTGAGAATGTTTCTTAATGCTCAATGCCTACCAGAACCAGTTCCAGCACCTCATCCATCCAGCTTCCATAGCCGTCTGAGAGTTCGCTGTACGTGTACACGTATACGTGTGATTGCATATGGAGTCGCTCATTGGATTCACCCGTATCATGCGTGTTCGGTGTCAACTCCGGATCCTTCCACAATTTCTTGTTCTGGTGCGTGAATTTGATCATGTTCAGCTTTTGTGGGATTACTTTGGAATCCTCTAATCAAGCAAAGTCCATTAAGCACTCCATTGGTGCAATTTCAGGTCCGTGAGGTCCAGAGAGAGGTCCGGAGAAAACACATATGCACGTCGAAAATATCGTTCTAATGTGTTGGGGTGTGACAGCGCAAATGGTCGCTACTTGCACGGACGGTATGCTTTAAACAATTGGTTGAGGCCTGACATAAAATCTCCAAGTTTATATCCGTCGATACTTTGCATTATTTTTTCACAACTTTCAAACCAAATTTTCTAGAAACCATGCAACAAGACTGTGCGACAACGGTTACATGCATCCACCGATTGCACAGACCAGGGCCGTTTTCTAATACTCGACTTCGGCTCCGATTGGATTACTGTAATTTTTGGCTTTCTTGCATCTTAGACCTCCTCCATGATTAGACTGATTACTGCGCTTACAGCTTGAAATTCATAGAGTAAAAAGAAACAGTTGAAGCTTGAGACGGAGCCGAAGTTCAGTATTGGAAAGCAGACCAGCTGGTAGCGCAAAACTTTACTGACATGCGCAAACGTTTAGGCAACCGGCACTTCCATGCACGGGATTCAAAATGTGTACAAAGTCAAAGGGAAAAAATTTAATCTTCAAATTAAATAATAACTTGTTTCATGATATCAAAGTGACGTCCGGCGTCGCGTCCAGGACCATCTATGCTGTATGGCCTTTGCTCAGACCAAATTGCATTTTGTGCAGTGGGCGAAGTCCCTGCCATTCTGGCAGTTGAAAACGTGTGCAAAACAAATGGGGAAAAATTAAATACATGTAAATTCAATTAAAAATCTTGTGATGGCGTCAGCATGACGTCATGCTTCGTGGCACATCTTTGCCATATGGTCTTTGCTTAAGGCAACTTTGATGAAGATACAAACTTGCAAAGGGACTAAAGTGCCGCGCAGATAAACCCTGCACAAAACGAACGGGGGTTAGGCAGAAGAACATGAACAAGAAGAAGAGAGATTTATGTCTGTTTGCAACAGAACATAGGGTTTTTCCGCTTGTAGGCCCTAAATGAAACTGTTGTTGTCGTGATTGCAAATCTGCAAAGTTTCATCCCTCTGGGACATGTACTTTTGGAGATACAGGGCTTTAAAGAATGCACCTTTAATGTCGCTTGACTTGTCAACTGATGACGTCATCATCCCATGAGGTCAATTTTTATTTGTCAGACATCCCCTTCCAGATATTTGCAAAGTTTCAACCCGCTCGGACATGCACTTCAAGAGATATAGGACTTTAAATGGTGGACCTATAATGTCACGTGACTTGCCAACTGATTACGTCATCGTCCCATGAGCTCAATTTTTGTCTATCACACATCCCCTTCCAGCTATCTCCAAAGTTTCATCTCGCTGGGACATATACTTTTGGAGATGTAGGCCTTTAAAGGATGCACATTTAATGTCACGTGGTTTCTGAACTGATGACATCATCGTCCCATGACGTCATTTTTCGTGTTTCACACATTCCCCTCTAGATATCTGCAAAGTTTCATCTAAATTGGATATTTACTTTAGGAGATATAGGGCTTCAAAGTTTGCGCAATAAAGGCCCTGTCATGTGACACCTGATGATGTCATGATCACAATTTTCTTGACGGACCCTCTCTAGCTGGTGGAGGAAGAGTATGTACCTAATACACTATCAGTCACATCGATGAAAGTGCCGAAGTCCGGCTGTTGAAAAACGTGTACAAATCCTATGCGGTAAAATAAATATTCAAAATTCAATTTAAAAATCAGGTGATGACGTTATTATGACGTCATGCTTCGCTGCACGTCTTTGTCATAGGGTCTTTGCTTGAGGCAACTTTGATGAAGATTGACCCTTGCAAAGGGACTACAGTGCTGCGTAGAAAAACAAAACAAAAGAAATGAGATTTGAGGGAAGAAGCAAATCTTGACAAAACAATGCCTTTTTTCGCAAAGTTGCGAGATTTGAGGGAAGAAGCAAATCTTGACAAAACAATGCCTTTTTTCGTAAAGTTGCGAAAAAGCCAAAAAAACCTGCCTTTTTCGCAAAATTCCGAAAAAGCCAAAAACTTTGACGAAAGGAATAGCTGCTTCAGCAGTACACCAACGCACCTACAAAACTTTTAAGGAAAGTAATACCTGCTTCGATCGGCAGTGTAGCCAAAGCAGCTAACAAGAGCTCATCTGTCTGTTTGCCAACAGAACACAGGGCTTCTTTGCATTTCTTTGTTAATTTCAACAACTGATCTACTGCACAAACCTTGTGCCGTAATCATTTCATCAGACTACTGTTTTGGGTTCAAGGATTCAACCCAATCAGGCATGTATTTAGCAAATAGCGTGCTTCAAATAAAATAAAATTTGACCAGTCATCTGATGACGTAATATTACGTCAAGTAATTTTGTTCGTCTAGAAGACTCATTTTGCTGTTGTCTGCAAAGTTTCAACACGATGGGATACGTACTTCAGAAGATAAATTGCTTTAAACAGTGTTTCTTTAATGTCACGTGACCTGTCACCTGGTGACGTGATCTCGCTTGGTCAGTAGCCGCTAAGTCATTTCCCTTTCAAGATATCTGCAAAGTTTGAACCCAATCAGAAATATTCTGCAGGAGATATAGAGTATTAAATAGTGCACCTGTAATGTCTCGTGACTTGTCATTTGAAACTACATAAGGTCAATATTTGCCTAAATCACTTCCCTTTTAAGATATTTTCAAAGTTTTAACCCAATCGGGCCTGCACTTCAAGAGAAGTAGTGCTTCGATGAGTGCACCTTTTATGTCACGTGACATGATCATCTGATGACGTCATTATCATATGTGGTCAATTTCGTCTGTTCGACTTCCCTTTCTAAACCCCTGCCAAGTTCTAACCCAATCGGTTGCACTTCAGGAGACATCGTAGTTTAAAGTATTGACAAAAGTACAATATACAATCAGTGCTCTAAAATATGTAATTGCCGAGCTTTCAGTAACTGAGCACCTTCGTCAGGGTAAGCAGATTCGGTTCACCTGAATCCATCTGAACATTTGCCCTTTTTTCAGGTGAAATGAATCTACTTGCCCTGACGAAGGTACTCAGCTACCGAAAGTACAGCAATATTTCAGAGCACTCATAATATATTATAGTCTTGTCGATATTATGATCACGGTGCTACGCACCCTTTCATATTTCGTAGTTTAAAGGATGCACCTTCAATGTCACGTGACTCGTCTGCTCATGATATTGTCATCACATGAGGTCAATCTCCGTTTAAAAAATCTTCCCGTCCTAACTATCTGCAAGGTTTTAACCCAATCAGATATGTACAATACAAAATATAACACGAAACAGATTTGAGATTTTAAACATTTGTTCTTTTGGCTTTCCATAGAATGCGATCTGCTCTCAGCACCATGTGCTTGGAAATTTGATTACTCCTGAGTATTCGACCTACGCACTGTGCGCTGCGTATTTTACAGGCAGATATTGCGAATCCACGCACACAGAAGCCAGGGCTTACCAGGGATTTTCGAGCAAGAAAATATTGCAAGAAGTACACATGCTATGCACTTCATGCAGTTGACGTCAATGTTTTAGCTATCATCTAATGGACAATTCACGATTAAATCTGTCACGGTTTATTTTTTACCGAATTTTGAAGAATAACAAGACTTTTATCTAACTTCCGGTCCGACCGTCCGACGTCAATTTCCAGGCGATTCCGACAAACCTCGCCAAAGATATCTATTCAAAATTCATCTTTCAGAATTTTCAACCTGTCGCCAGAAGGGGGGGTCGACAATTGCGTGACGTCATCATTAGATGTTTTGAGGAATACTTTACCCCACCAACTAACACCGCTGAAAGCAAGTTGATACATTTTACAGATTTTAAAAAATAAGGCTCCATTCCAGTTTCGACCGTGAGGAAAGGTCGTGTGATTTGACCGACACAAGACGAATTGAAGACCAAATTTTCCTTTGACACTTACCGCAAACAAAATGTTGCGGGAGGACACGGTTGATTTTTATGGTTTTTAGAAATTTACAATAATATTTAAATATTCATAATTAAAGAAGAAATCATTTGATGACGTTATCATGCCGTAATTATAGTAATATCTTTGCTTTGAGGTCTTTGCTTTTTGTAACTTTGATGACATTTGAAGATTGATGAAAAACCAAAATGCTTTACTTCAAAATTCTGCAATGAATCGGGTGATCTGGCATAGATCTTCAAGTAGTAGTCTTACAATGTACGCGGTTTGAAGGAAATCGGCCCAAAGCAAGGACCAAAAGTCGTGTGTAGAACGACCCCATGTTACGTCTATAGGCAAAAAATGGAAAAGAAGAAAAAGAAAGGAAAAGAATTTTTAAGAAAAAGGGGGAAAAACAAACAAAATTTAAGAATACCAACAGCTGTTTCGTGGCCTGTGTCAAAAACAACAAAAATGAGTCAACTAGGGTCGTTTGAGTGTAGCTGGATTGCACATCCGCATTGTTAAAAAGCTAATGACAACTTGTGGAACAATAGTTCATGCCCAAACTTGCCCATAGCCGTAGCTACCTTTAAATACGCCGACAGACATTCCTTTTCGAGCATAGTCTTAGTTGCATTTTATACCAGTACCTTCTTCTTAATCGCCTGAAATATTAATTGGATTGGTTTAACCATTCCATAGTAAGGTCTATCTTTGAATTCATATTTTCAACAACTTGAAAAGTAGATGTTAGTGACTACATTGTGCCATACTTGGAGCTAGCAGTGGTAGCGCTAGGGCATAAGTCTCTTCTATTGCCTTGTTTATGAGGCGTGCCGTGGTGTCTGTTTAACGGAATACTGAGTTCTTTTAAATGACACATACAAGTGATTACATGCAAAAAAAAACCCACTAAATCATATTGCCAAAGTTTTAATCAGTTTAGATTTTAATCTTTGGTCTACCGTGTTCAAGCTGCCCAAATGACCTACATTTTGCATGTGTCCATAGTGTCATTACGCCATTCGCTACATTTGATCAACTGCTTGTGCGCCCTCATCCATCTGTGCCTCAGTGCACTGCGGTGTGACTGCATTACCATCGGATGTGTTTGGTAGGGCTGCCACAAAAAATCTTGTTTGCTACATGAGTCCTGTGTTAATCTTCGATCAACTACTATATTAGTAAATAAGCTGTTTTATCATTTTAACGATTCTTGATGGGAGTGTTTTTGTATATTTCGTCTCTTTGTTTGATATGTTTCAGATTACCGCGCTCACCATGCATGAATACAGAAAGGTCCACTAACCATGAATATAGAGAGGTACACTACAGATGCCACTCTAAATTCATCATGTTAGTTCGCTACAGATCAAGAGGTGGGACTTGAGATCTTTGTTCCTCTTTCCTCAGGTCTAACCGAGGCGAATGGGGGGCAGCACTGGGTGTTTGTTGCCGCCCCCGGTTGAGGGGCACTGCCATGCGACCCGAGAGCATATGGGACGAGTAAGAACTCCCCGTCAGCCACTCTCCACTGGGAGAGTGAGACTGGAAATCTACGGCGTTCCAACAGAGGGTAAGTCGGGTTCTGAGCTTCAGCGCAGAGCGACCCCTACATCCCTTTGACTCACAAGGGCTCGCTGGGCGAGAATGTTCCTCAATCTCCGTTGAGCATAACACTTCCTGGCCTCCAAAGCTCGTCGGACAAAAAGCCCCATCGATGGACCGACACCCAACCACCAATGGCACTGCAGCGGGCGGGGCACGTCGGCATCTACCGGTCCTACTTCTCCCACAATTGCAGCAAATCTGGAGCCCAACACAGTACCACGTCATCCAACGGATGGAACCACTGAGTCCCTAGATTGCCGCTGGACCTCCTACCACATAGTGTGGTGCCTTGGGTACAAGCGATACTGATACAAATGGGGCCTTTGCCTGGCAACAATAATCCCAGTCCCCACACAGCCCCGGGTTAGATCTTGCACGCTCTGGCAGGTCCAGCAACCCAAGGCTCCTTGGCCGGGAAGAAACACAATTGTAAATGCTCTTTTTGTTCAGGCCCTTTTTGTTAGAATCACTGTTCAGATGACCCATTTCCTTGCTCATGGAAGCCTTCAAATCAGTCTCTGAGACATTTTCCACACTACTCTACCACTGAGGATTCCACCAGCAGCTATCCATCCTGGATCTGTTGTCTTCTTCACTGGCACACTCAATCTTTCAAAGCGGCCTGCCTGTGCAGACATCCAGGG
This sequence comes from Acanthaster planci, assembly GCF_001949145.1. The sequence goes on from NW_019091566.1 coordinate 372,079, forward strand.
AGAATCCTTCAGTGGCCCCTCAGTCAATAAGATAATTATCATACTGAGCTGACCAGTACCCAGATTAGGTTTAAGATCCGCACGTATCAGATACTCTGGACCTGTCATCCGATGAGGGCAAACCTGTATCAGCCAGTGAGCTTTTTTCTTCAGAATTGCGCCTCCGTCTTCTTTAGAATGGCTAGGTTCCCTGCCTCTCCTAACCAGCATGTAAACAAGAAGAAGCCGACCGCCCATCCTTCAAATATCATCCCTTTAGTTCTAGTATTTTAGCGTCAATTTCTTTCAGGAGCTCCCCCAAGACTGCTGCTCCATCGACGCTATGGAATCACTGACGATGGCCAAGAGATGGCAATTCCATGCTTTGAGAGCTCTTAGTTACTTCTACTTCTAGCAAGATGACTTCCAGAAGAATTTATCTGTTGCAGAAACTCTGGATGCGTACAAAAACAAAATTTATGTTGGGTCTGGATAAAGCAGTTCGCTTTGGCATGTAATGCAGTGCCTTCAAGCTTCCACACTTTCTGGCGTGTGCATACGAATAGGGCTTTATTGCAACAATGGACGACACACTCCTCACCATCCCCGAGCAGTTTATTCCTTTATCTCTCCCCACCACTTTTGCTCATTGGTCTAACGTCATTGACGCAATGCCAATCCCGTACGAAGGAGTGAACCAGAATGTAGAGAATCGACCTCTGCTCAGAAGATTCCTTTACGCTGGCCAATTCCTCGTGCAACTTGAGGGTAAAGCAAAGTGGCTGATGATATTTGAGGTTGAAACAAAGGTAGGAACTTCGTTTCCGCCAAGCTTCTACGCCAAGACAGGGCTTTAAGCCTCGAAAGCAGGTGCAATCTTCTCTAGCACTGCATCCTGTGCGAAATCGCCCTTGTTGGTCTTTTGGGGCCCTATAAGCAAACAAGGACAACGATGGACCAATCTACAACCAACGACGAGGCGTCAAACCAACGTACCCTCGAATATCCGGAGGGCAATGTAGGTGACTATTTCGATTCTCTAGCAACCCCCAATCACGAACCAGCTGCCTGCCTCTTACTGGATTTCGCAGGGACCTGGGGAGCTGAAGGGATCACCTCGGACGAATGCGTGCTTACAAATTTCTCAGACGCATACAAGCTTGAGTTCGTAAATTTACGAGCGCCCCTCTGTCCAATACATTACTGAAACCAACTCTAATCCTTCCCGATAAGGCGTGAGGTCAAAATACAAACGCTTTTGAAAGCGTCGAACGCTTTGTAAACGGTAAGCCTCACGGACGGTCAACATCGAACAGACGAATGCTTCAGCGAGGCTGGCCAAACCGTTGCGGTCGAGTACACCTTGCACTCTGCAGCTTCCAGTAAACACTGG
>NW_019091566.1:375134-386483 GCF_001949145.1 Acanthaster planci
TAGTTGAACTGTCCAACACCAAAACACAAACGGAATGAAGGGGGATTAACACCAACCGTTCAACTGTTTCTAAACCGTCTGTATTTTGACCTCACGCCTAAGCCTAAACGACACAGCATAGAGACCGGGATAGAGGTTCTACTGCGGAAGAAGGCAATCTTACTGGCTCCACACAGCGAGAGGAACACCGGTTGCCTGTCAACCTTTTCTCAATACACTGGCAGGCACACTTTCACGGAGGAAAGTTCGACCAACTGAATGGATTTTAAACCCCACAGTAGTCAACGCACTTTCCCTGCCTTTCCTTCGATATCAACTTCCCCAGTCATCTTGGACATTTTAGATCTTGGTGTGAAGAGCAGCCTCTAGATCTAACCGAGGCGCCTCTGATGGCCACAGCTGATTTCTGCGCATATCTCTTCAAATCAGGTCTCCAGGTGTCTACGATCCGCAACTTTCATTCCGCCATCTCTGCCATACATGACGACTTTTCTGATGGCTCTTCGGCCTCAGTACAAAACGACTTTGAAAAACGACTTTGAAACGTCTCCTGAAAGGAATGTTTATCAAGCAACCACCCACTAGACATTCTGAAACCCAAAGAATGTCTTACAGCTACTGATAGGACCCCGTCCAAGCCACATCGTTCATGTATCTTAATATGAAACTTCCTTCCACTTAGCGGTAGTAATGTCTCACTGAGACAGTGAACTTACAGGTGGTGTACACCATTGGTTTTTTTGTCGTGATTTCACAAGATTGGCTGATTACAGTGTGTAATATTCACTGCAATTTACGTTCCACTCACTTGTTTCATGATTGAGTCAACTGCTTTGAGAAAAATCGAGAAAAACTTCGCCGGCATTTTCAACGTTTAAATTGAAGCTCTTTGTTTATCTTGCGTAAAATCTATGGATTATAGGGCGTACAAGCGAACGTCGTCCGCAGGGTCAGGGTGGAAAACAACCATTACAGGTTCCCATTCCCTTAAAAAAGAGAAGTTTTCAACGGCTAGGAGTAATCAGTGAATTTACCTTTGAGTTATGTGCCTCCTCGACAATGTAACATTGCGGATTCATGGAAAAACTTCATCCAGGAATACAGCAGTCGACTCGTGTACTCGTGTCCGTGGCATCGAAACGAGTAGGCCTACACTATATGATAATGCACGTGCGCGTGCGATCGTGATTATAACGGCACTTTCATGTCAGTTCAAATGTCGATGAAAGTCTAAAACACCATTCATAGTTGGGTCATTAAAAGCTATAAGTAAAAAAGAATTACGTCTCAAAACAAGGGAGGATTAATGTGTGGAAATCGTAGTTTTTGTTGACGAAAATCATCGTGCTCGAAAACAGCCGCCATATTGGATCATAGCATTATTATCTAGGGTTGATTTTGAATTTGCCAAGTTTTCCTTAAAAAAAATTTCTAAAATAAATACAACTTCACACGAATCCAATTTATTTTCTACTTTACGCCTAACATTCAGGTTTCTATAATTTCAGTTCACAGTGTTTTTGGTGAAAGAATGTCAGTATATTTTTATCTGCATATATAGGTTTATCCGTTCATTAATGGAGACTCCCACAACATCTGCAAACACTACATATAAGAAATTTGGCGCCTGTTAAAGGATGTGATGTGCGAAGTGAAATTAACTCCATTACGGTGGTCGGCCGACCGTGGTAATAAAAGAGAACAAAATTTTTGTTTTTCTCGAAAACTACAGCATTCTGGGTGGAAATAATTCACAGACTGATTGAGGCTGTTGTGTACTTTCTTTCAAGTAAGATATTTCAGGATGATATGGTAGTCCAATTTTTCGGGATTTGACCAATGGGGTACACCACCTTTAAGGCTGTATAGCTGAGGGACATATACGACGGGAACCTCACGGGTTCCGCCTCATCCCAGCGATGACTTTTTTCACGAAAACAAGGCTCCCTTGTTCTATCTGCCGGACAATTTTATCCCGAACATATCAACACACTCAGGGATTTCCTTAAACAAACTCTGGTGATCAGCACGTACACTGAAATCGTACCTTCCACGGACCAAGGTCTAAGAGGGTCGACGTCCCAACTGTTCATGACATTGACTCAACCGCATCATCCAGCAACTAGAGACCATTGCCCACTGGACAGTTTCAACGATCAAATTGCCAATACACACTGGCCAAAGTCAAAATCAATTTCGCATGGGCTTACTTCCAATGGGTACTGCTATCAGACATTGCAAAGCGGCCTGCTAGAAATCACCTTTTACGTTCACATCCTGCTATCACAGTGCTATCTTGCAAGAAGACTGTGCCCACGGCAAGGCGATCCCGGCATACACATTGCAGAGGCCAAGAAACCCTCTCCACAGAAAGGATGGCCAACAACTCATCTTGGCATCAATTATCGGTGAGTGTCATAAAGATTGTTTCCTTCCTGTCTGATTTACCAATATGGAACTATTGCATCTTTCGGTATTTGGATCAACGCATCTGAAAATGAGCTTTACGAAGTTAAGCTGAGCTAAAAAGTTAGCTACTTTACTGGTTTTCTTAAAAGATACCGTTTTAACTCACTGATTGTCGTATAGTGTTAACATTCAGATTATGTACGGTAGCTTTGCTGTATAAAAGATCTTTTTAGCAGACGTTTTAAAGACGTTTTCAACTCTTTGCTGGAGTGTTTAAAACAATACGTGTAAACATATACATGTAACACACGAGGGTCAAAGATTAAAATTTGGTGTTCCAGGTAAATTGATGTTTCAAGGCTTTCTTGATGTTATGTCAATTGTTAGTGTAGACTATTTTCCAAGTTTAGTTGGCAATCTGGTTTATTGCATTTAAGAAGAAATTCGAGAAAAAACCCTCCCAGTATGTAGTTGCTGTCCCTCCCTTGAATATATGTGAGCTTCAAGTAAAGAGAAAACAAAGATAATTAACAGCACGTTTAATAAAGATCTTTTTATCATTACACTCTCCTAATGACTTCAATCTAAATAAAATGAAAAGGCACGCCGGGAGATGAGTTGATATTCCAGCAATGATTTGTGCGTAATAACCCATAGTAAATTTTAGATAAATAACCCATATAAACGGCTCCATTATTTGCTTGAAAATGGCCTTGACTGAATAAAGATTTCAAATGATAACTTACCCAACTGAATACTTCTGAACCCCCTAGGATGTATGGTGATTGCTGATTTGAAACCCTGTTCTGAATTCTGTTAACTTGTATACACCGAGGCGCTAGCGCTAAGCGTGGCCTTTTCCTGAAGCGCGCCCTCACGAGATGGCCGTGAAAACTCGGCACTGCTGCAACATGGCCGCCCCCAAATTTCACCAAGAAATTTGCTAACTGTTAAGGCAATGGCAAAAACGTAACACTTCAGTTGAAACGATAAAAAGTTGAAGAACGCAGTTGCGATGAGAACACATTTGTTGTTTTTTTANGTTTCCTGAAATTTTGTGAGATGAAATTAAAAAAAAAATAGCAACCCTATATTCTGCAGTAGATGCCGGGAAAGATCAGGAAATTACTGAAGTCCGATCAGAATCGAAACTAAAGGAAATCCTGGCTGCTCGATTACCAGGACATGATATAAAAATAGTAATATTAGATGAACCCGTGTCCTCTAATGCCGTATGTCATAGCATGGATTAAAGGAAATTAGGAGAAAAAAATGTGATTAGAGATCAACAGTGAGAGTAATATTTCATATCACTGTACATTCAAGCAGTCACTTATCGGTCCCAGTTAAACTATCTGGCGTCTTTAAGTATTCTGATTATTCTTGACCAAACATTGGCGGCCTCTAACATGACTACCGAATAGTAAAACTGGATATCAAACTGTATAATGTGGAGCCTTATTCAATTGCAAAACCTATCCCCAAAGACTTTTGTCCAAAATAACACTGAAATGTTATAAGTAGGCCTAACATTCAAAAACGGATAATTTGAAACTAATGACCAAGTTCTATTAAATATTGTGATGAATTTGAACATAGTCCAACTTATCCGTTGTGCAGTGCTTGCGTGGCCTTCTTAGAAGCCATGAAAAAAGAGGGGTAGACTATTTTTCAAGTTTAATTTGCAATCTGGTTTATTGCATGCTCAGTAAGAACTTGGTACACTGACTTGATTACTTGGACATGCATTTATGAAGAAATTCAAGAAAAAACCCTCCCGGTATGTAGTTGCTGTCCCTCCCTTGAATATATGTGAGCCAACTGAATACTTCTGAACCCCCTAGAATGTATGATGATTGTTGATTTGAAACCCTGTTCCGAATTCCGTTAAATTGTATAAACCAAGGCGCTAAGTGAGGCCTTTTGACGAAGCATGCCCTCACGTGACGGCCGTGAAATTGTGGCACTGCTGCAACATGGCCGCCCCAAATTTCACCAAGAAATTTGCTAACTGTTAAGGCAATTGCAAAAACGTAACACTTCAGTTTAAACGATAAAAAGTTGAAGAACGCAGTTGCAATGAGAACAGTTTTTTTCTTTTTAATTATTACTCATGCAAGCAGTTCCTTGTGCCACAGAGTCTAAAGGGAATGAGAGTTTGGGTTAGTAACAGATTGGCCAAACCAGGAGTATCACCCTCATCATACTTTGCCAGTCGCACAAGCCGGGCCACTGGGCGTTTGTACTCTCGATCGTTGACTCGAACACTGACTACCCTCACTCTCTGGTCATCACCAGGAAATACTTGTGTAAGCGTCCCCACTGACCACCGAGACCTTGGGAGCTGGGGCTCTGCTATCATCACAACAGCTCCCTCCGACAGGTTTTCCTCTTCCCTTTGCCATTTCTGGCGGGTTTGCAGGTTAGGAAGATAGGACCTAACAAAGTGACGCCAAAACTGGTCGGCTAGTACCTGACTGTGCCGCCAATTCCTGGGGCCCTTCAGCTCTCTCTCTTGTCATAGACCACCATTGGAAGTGCTGGATCCCGTCGCCCCATAAGGAGCATGTTTGGAGTTACTGGATCCACGTCAGCAATATCAGAGGAGGCGTATCCCAGAGGTTTTGAATTGAGGATACCCTCAACCTCCACTAGCACTGTGCGAAGAACTGCGTCAGTTACGGTCCTGTCTCCAAGTACTGCCTTTAAAGCTCCTTTGGCTGATCTGACTTCCCGCTCCCAAGTACCCCCAAAATGGGGCACATTGAGGGGGTCAAATTTGAATTTGACCTTGTACTTGGCAAGTCGCTGCACGATATCCAGCTCCATTGCCTTTAAAGTCCGCTCGATTTTTGTCCTGGCCCCCTTGAAATTTGTTCCACAGTCACTAAGAAGTTCAAAGGGAACTCATCTGAAAGAGGCGAAGCGCCTGTAGGCCATCAAGAAGTGATCGGCATCCAGACTCTCTAGAATATCGAGATGCACCGCTCGGGTAGTCATGCATTTGAAGAGTAGCCCCCATCGTTTTTCCTGTCGCCGCCCAATTTTAACTGTCAGGGGTCCAAAACATTCTACTCATGTAGAGTAGAAGGGTGGTTTTTCCAGCCGCAGCTTGCACTCTGGAAGATCTCCCATGCGGGGCACCCTGGGCGTCCCTCGCCAGCGACGGCATTCTGGGCAAGCATGCAAGACTCCCTTGACCATACCGCAAGATCTAAAACCGGTGCCGCAAACTTGATCAGTACCAGCCTGATGACAAAAATAGGCATCAGCATCCTTTATCAAGATTTTTGTGACAGGATGGTGTGGGTCAAGAACAACTGGATGGGGCTCAACCAAAGCAGTGTCTGTTGAGGAAGCCTTCCAACTCTAATCAGCTTGTTAACCGGGTCCAGCTCCGGTGCCAACTCAAGAAGACGACTATTTTGAGACAGCTCCCTATTGGACGAAAGAGCACTGACTTCCTTTAAAGGTCTTGCTCTGTGCCTTCCAAAGCAACAAAATCTCCACCTCATGGGTTTGTTCTGGAGTTAGAGTACCATCCAGCAACTGATCATCTGGGTACAGCTGCCTTCCAACTGCACTGACCAATTCTGTCCAACTTGAAAAGGCTGTAAAGTCAACATCAACCTCTGAGGTAGGCACTGTGAGACCACAGAAGACACTCTTGCTTTCATTTTGTTCAACTATAGAGTTGGCACGAGTTTGTGCCAAGATACATGCACTGTCCTTCTGCCACTCCTCTTGAGGGTCATGAAGCCACCCTAGGCCATTAGCNGGACGGCATTCTGGGCAAGCACACAAGATTCCCTTTACCATACTGCGCCCCCGCAAGATCCAAAACCGGCGCCGCAAATGGGCGAACACTTGATCAGTAACAGCCTGATGACTAAAATAGGCATCAGCATCCTTTATCAGGAGTTTTGTGACAGGATGGTGTGGGTCAAGAACAACTGGCTAGGGCTCAACCAAAGCAGTGTCTGTTGAGGAAGCCTTCCTTAGGCGACCTCCAACTCTAATCAGCTTGTTAACTGGGTCAAGCTCCGGTGCCAACTCAAGAAGACGACTATTTCGAGACAGCTCCCTATTGGACAAAAGAGCACCGACTTCCTCCTTAAAAACCTTTTCCTGAAGCGCGCCCTCACGAGATGGCCGTGAGAACTCGGCACTGCTGCAACAGTTAGTGACGGAGTTACTTATTCTTGACTTGCATGTATGAATATATGATCAGGAACAGCTAACTGATTTTTAATTACTGCTTCATCACTGCTCAAGGTTGGATTAGTTTCACAAATGTTTGTCGTAGTTTAAATGAGTTTGAAAGACGTATACTGATTGTCTTTACTGTTCATCGTTTATTTCAGACCACCAGCTGAACTGTATAATCGAGATGAATTGCACTGATGTTGAAACCCATTTAATCTGAACTGTTGTAGTTGTATCCGGTCACAGTGGTAAATTCAGCTTAATTCTAAATGTATATTTAAGGACATGTTTCTGACAGTGCCCGTCATTTTGAAGTTTCAATTAATTGCATTTGAATCAGATGTCTTTACCGAACACGTTATATTTGTTAAAACGGTTTATTGATTACACATGTAGTATAAACCATCGGACCAAAATTGCATGTACACTCAAAATTGCATTTCTCTTCTTTTTTTTCAGAATTGAATTATTTTTACCATAAAAATCTTCATACATTGAAATATCCTGCGTGGCGTTCTCATTCAATTTTTTACATGGTTGCTGGAGCTGCTCGTTTGGTGAGTCCGTATCATTTCTCAGGGTTGCAGAGCCCTGAGTCACTCCTAAAGGTATATAAATGCTTCAGTGGTTGTCCCCTAGCCTCTACAGCTCTTAAAAACCACCAAAAATACATCACAGTACGGTGGGGGGCCTTTTTCCCAGGCTATCCCGATTTGAGGGGGGGGGCTCGCCACGCGCCAGCCAAGCTGCACCATCACCACAACACCCCCCAAACAAAATAACACTTCAAAGTCAGCCGAAAAAGGCCTCTGACAAGTTCCAGACAGCTGTCACTGATACGAAACATTCCACTGCCTGGCTCTGGCACTGTTTTGTAAATAATCTATTAGATTGTACACAAGGGGCCACTTAGCACACAGTCCTATGGGAGTTGGCTGGAGGCTAGCGTGATACACGTGTTTTATCTTTTGTATTGAAGAATAGTGCTTCCTCGCCAAAACTTCTCCCGCGGGGTACGGTGTTTTTTTGGTATTTTTTTGCAAATTTGGGTATAGGTTGAGCGTAGTAGACTCCTTCCCTACAAATGTGTGGTTCGGGTCTGCTAGAGATTGCGTACCCAAGTGACCTGTTGCCCTCTTGCCTTCCCCACTTTTGGTCCAACGCCAAAGCGCTTCCTTATAAGAAGAATAAATTTGGCAGGCACGCCGCAGTGTAGTGTGGTACACATAGATGAGGGTGCACTAGCAGTTGATCGAGATCAAAGTTAAGTGCATAATGGTACTAGGGAAACATGCAAACTGTGGGTCATTTGGGTGGGTGTTCAGTAGTAGACCCGACCCACACACTTGTAAAGAACGAATGTTGTGCATCATCTTATCATTGCTCTTTCAAAACGAAAACACAAATTAGGTCAACAAGGGTGACAAAACATAATTTGGTTCCAATATTTACAACATGTACGTATAACACTGCCAATGTAAGCCCATTTTTGCCCCAATTCTGCATCTGGCTGCATCTTGTGAAAGTCAAATAAATCCACCAGTGAAAGGAACACAGAAAGTGAACTCTGTACAAAACCCACTATTTGGCCCAACGTGTCAATTTTAAATATACGAACCCAAATGACAGTGCAATGAGTTGGTGTGTTCATTGTTATCAGTATCAGGCAGTGAGGTGGGACGCAATCCATTGAGCCCATGATAGGAAAGCACACATGTAAACAAAGAGTGACGTCATTCTGTTTGAGATCTATTCAAAAACAATGTGTTCTGATTAAGCTTTGGAAATTGGAAATTAAACGAACCTTTTGGTTTGTAAATGACCCCACGTACAACATCATGGCCTCTCAGCTTGATACGCTCCACATCAGCTTCTCGCATGTACCACTTGTGCACCACAGCTACATGGAGTGGCTCATTTGTGGCTAACTGACCTTCGCCAAGGTGGCCTTGATGCAGGGAAAGAAGTACCACCACTGGTTTGTGGGGGTACTTTTTCGCAAAACGGATACCTGGTCGTTGACCCGGACAGGGTTGTAGACTCCAGAATAGACCCATGGGTTCAGTACCTGCGTGTTGAAGGGACAACGATCATCTGCAAGTATAGTGGATTACTCCTCAGTGTGTTACCAAACCGGTTGGTCAAATCAAATAATAAACTGGTGGATTGATGGATGATCAATAAACTGTTGGATGATCGATTGATTAATCAGTCAGTTCAGTGGGTTTGGAGCCACTTCAGTGGTCAGCATCGTTCATTCCTAAGCAGGCTGCTCCGGGAACAATGATAAAATCATAATAAATTAAAAGTCGTACTGCGGAGTCTCTATAACAATGACCGAACATTTATGGAATTCGCGGGATACAAGGCACTTGCGAACGACATTTATTTTTTAAGCTGTCTTCGCCAGGTAAAAACGTGACAAAAAACCGGTTGAAAAAAGTCGGTATTGTATGAGGACTTTTATACCCTGGACGTCAGTCGCAGTGTAAATAAAGACAACGTCCAACCTGGGCTAACACAACCCCAACATAATAAAAGTCGAACTTTCCAATAGCATTTCTAACGTCATTTAAAAGAAAATCACTATATACGTGCAAAAGTGGTGCGCTGGACGGTTATGGGCGCTGCTCAATTTTGCATTCGAGTTTTCGAAGCTATCTTTCAGTTTCATGGATATCAGGGATGTGGCACACAGGGCACATAGGCCCTAGTCTGCCATAACTATAAGTGCCAACCCATTCTACAATAGCATGGCGTAGCGTCATCTTGCCATCACGCCTGTGGACAGCTGCAGCCATTCTCCGATGTAGTTTTCTTCTGCTGGAAAATATGGTGGGTAAAAAAGATTTCATTGGAAACAGAACGTTGAACATAACCAGACCCTATCTCGAAAACTCCCGCAAGTAAGAAGGCAATTTTTCTTTCCATCGCCGGCGTCATTATCCGGAAGCAAAGTGCATTTTTTATTACCGGATACGAATTGTCCCGGGTACGAGATGTCCCGATACCCTACCTGCCCCCCCCCATGTTGTCGATAAGTTAACGTAGATCTTAGACTGCTGTTGGAGTGGATGTGCCAGTGGAATAGGAATATGCAGGGAAAATCTCCGTCTCGTAATCCAGTTTTAGAGATTTAAGCAGCAATTTTACCTGCCTAAAGCAAAGCCTTTTATTAGTCAATATCTGGTGGTTACCATTGTGTTTTTCATTGCATTTGGTTTATCGGATGTGGTTCTTTTGAGCCAGATTGCCTAGTAGAAGCAGATAATACTTGCCCCCACCAGTCTCCTCAAATAGGAATGAGTTGAAGGAAAACAATGTGATGAAATTAACTTCAGGTGTGGTTTCTTGCCAGCTGACCCGTCAGTCGTAAGCGGAGAAGTTTGAACAGTTTGGCTAAGCTGTCTACCAGTTCCAGCAGTAGGCCTACCAGATCTGTTACTCCAAGTGATGACACATCTGACGTCCGTGAAAACTATGATGTGATTGCAATGCAAATCACTAATGAGGGTGGCAGCAGGAAATGGGACATTCTGCTTTTACTGCGACGTACCATAGGCCAAGCTCCCCCGTCATCTCCAGTCATGTCACACGGAAGAAAGAGAAATTTGTCGCGATCGCTTCCAAGACCAACGCTAGTATGCGTAAGAAACGTCTGTTGAAAATCCGCAATACGGCTAATAACAGGCACGATTGCAAAATTCTTCGTGAAGGTTGTGGTGTGCCCATTGTTGGTTATAGGCCAAATCGCGAGATATCTCCCCATGCACATTAACCACGCACACATTGTTACGGCTATTATGCCTACCGATTTGTGGTAACACGTGTGCCTTTTGAAGCCAGCGCCTCATCACAGACTGCCAGCACCGGTAAGAGGACTCGTGTGGATGGACAGATTGCTCACAAGAATGATTTGTTAAAACCTCCCCCGATGGTGTGTCGTTCCAGTTGCACCGTGTTCTTAGTCTAATGAAGAGAAATGATGTAGCTCTGGTAGTCAAGAATGACACATTGATTGTTGAATTAGCCGAGCGTGAATACTTGAAACTTGGGACCGATATAGATCAGCATGGATACATCCGTAACAGGATACGTGAATTAGGTCGACTCGTCATACTCAGAAAAATACCTATCAACCAAATGCATCGCTTGAACCATTTGTGCATCCACACCACCTTTCTGATATCGTCAAGGCCGTGCACGATATTGCTGGCTTCAGGGAAGACAAACAGTTGTTCCGTCACTAGCACTGAAGCTGGTTTTTCCGTCAAAAAGTGTGCACTCGTTCCGGCAAAAAAAAACCCAAAAACAAAGCGGACCGAGCGGCAGAGTTTTTGCAGTTGTGTGACTTGAACTGATGAGACCGTGTGTCCACACACCCACACACAGCACTGTACCAAGAAAAACGAAATTCTCCCGACATATGCTCATATAGTCCAAATGTCGTCGTTCCTTCATGAAGCTGGCAACCGGGAATTTCAACTCCTTTAGTGTGTTCGGGGAAAACAATCAGATCGGCTTAGCAGAAATTGAATGAAGCCACTCAGTGTCATCTCATCATGTTCAACTGAAGAAGGCAGGGGGAGGTTTCCAATATGAAACTTGAAGATTTCTACAAGCACAGCACATTAAAACTGTAGGAGAATGCCTCTTGAGTGATTTAGAACGCCACCTGTGCAAGATGCTCCGTGTTGTCGAAATAGTTGGCAAGAGAGGCAAAACTGTTCCTTT
>NW_019091566.1:417211-453143 GCF_001949145.1 Acanthaster planci
AAAGAGAACAATGGGACTCGCATATGGACTGCCACTCCTCTGGATGATACCCTGCTCCAAAAACCTCTGAAGCAACTCCTTAACCTCTCCAATATACTGTGGAGGTATCCTACGATACGGTTGACTCACTGGCACCTCATCAGCAGTGTGTAATCTTGTGTGGAACTTTGTCACATGTACCCAAGTCAAGTGAATCCTTAGAAAATACAGCATCGTGTTTCTGAATCAAATGTACAACACGATCTAGCTCTTCACTACTCAAATCACATGAACCTAAGTCCACTCCTGGTGGTAACTGATAATAACTTCCATCCTTATATAAATGTATCTCAGACTTCTGTGGTTCATCGCTCCCCAATACTGAATCTGACTCTGGAGGACTCTGCTCCTCCGGACCCGTGTCGTAATAATAATTATCACCTGACAGGGTCATGATCCTTTTGACAGAAACTTTCACTTGACTACCCTCCAAATCACAATCAACCCGAACGGCTGGGGAAACCTTTATGGGGGAATAGCTAACATTTGTGCACCCATATTAGCCACAAGAACATTTACCTTGTTCCCACGCACAACTTCACATGCATCATAGACCCTTAAGCCACTGCTTAACCCTGGATCCAACTGAGCTGATGCTGTTCCCCCTCCCGAAATTCTATCCCGAATTCCCTCTAGCACTGTGGTGCTTCCCTTCCCACACATTTGAAGGTACACGCACATTACACTTTACGGAACGCACTTCCCTTGGGGGAATAAATGTCGTGCAACGCCCCGTCCGGACAACTACAGGCTTCTTTTGCTCTACCGAAACCCTACCCGGCTCCCTTTTAGTCAGATTATACCACTGTAATGTCACATTCCATGCTTCTGCATCTCGGTGTGAGGGATCTACCACTATGTTTCTTAACTGGTGCAAAACATTGCAATCCAAAAAAAAACGGGGCCACACCCACTCTCCAAGCCAACCTCGGGGCTGTCTTTTACTACAAGGAAATGTGCCTCAACCGTCTGGTTGAAAACCCTCAGGGGAATCTGGACATATCCTTCAACTGGTACCTCACAAGGTCCTACGCCAAACACGCGTAAATAGGTACCCACGGGCTCCACTCCGGTCACATGTGCGGCCAATTTACTCCTATAAAATGCTGCACTTATAAGGGAGGTTTCCGCCCCAGTGTCAAGAACAACGCCAATTCTACCTGCGCCCTTGGGATCCTTGCTTCCCATTGCACTATTAACAAACACATCAGATCTCTGATCATGTGTTTCCTCATCGCAATCTGCGACGACCTGCCTTGTCTGAGCACGCTTTGCCTTTGGAGCTCTCTCAAGGTCACGAAAAATCTCCAGCGCAGCATCACGCAATTCAGGAAATGTTTGTAGAGACTTGGACAACTGTAATCTCCTTAACTCAAGTCTGACACCGTGACTCTTAGCCCCCGCCACAAACTGTCCTCTTAGAACTTTGTCGCAGAGACCTTGAAGCGAAACCTTCTCACTGTCAGAGGGCCACTTCCAGTATCCGATCATACATTCTGATCAGAACCCTGGAAAAATCCATAAGTGTTTCATCCTCTAATTGTACACGCTCATACAATGCCTTATACAATGACTGAACCGTTTCCCAGCCCCGAAAGTGCTTATGAAGAAGTTTCTTGAGAGACTCAAAATTTAACCCTGCCTCTCCATGGCATTTGATCTCATCACGCGCTGTACTCTTCAGATGGTTCAACACAATTTGCGCTTTTTCCGGACCAGGTANAACGGCTGGGGACACCTCACTGAGGAATGCCACCTGAGAATGTGGGGGAATAGCTAACATTTGTGCACCCATATTAGCTACAAGAACATTTACCTTGTTCCCACGCACAACTTCACATGCATCATAGACCCTTAAGCCACTGCTTAACCCTGGATCCAACTGAGCTGATGCTGTTCCCCCTCCCGAAATTCTATCCCGAATTCCCTCTAGCACCACAGTCTTCCCTTCCCACACATTTGAAGGTACACGCACATTACACTTTACGGAACGCACTTCCCTTGGGGGAATAAATGTCGTGCAACGCCCCGTACGGACAACTACAGGCTTCTTTTGCTCTACCGAAACCCTACCCGGCTCCCTTTTAGTCAGATTATACCACTGTAATGTCACATTCCATGCTTCTGCATCTCGGTGTGAGGGATCTACCACCATGTTTCTTAACTGGTGCAAAACATTGCAACCCAAAAGAACGGGGCCACGCCCACTCCCCAAACCAACCTCGGGGCTCTCTTTTACTACAAGGAAATGTGCCTCAACCGTCTGGTTGAAAACCCTCAGGGGAATCTGGACATATCCTTCAACTGGTACCTCACAAGGTCCTACGCCAAACACGCGTAAATAGGTACCCACGGGCTCCACTCCGGTCACATGTGCGGCCAATTTACTCCTATAAAATGCTGCACTTATAAGGGAGGTTTCCGCCCCAGTGTCAAGAACAACGCTAACTGGGACACCTGCCAATTCTACCTGCGCCCTTGGACTGGTGCGTACCAGTTTATCAAGGACTTCATCTACTGACCTAACATTGGAACCCATTCCCTTATCAGTCTGAAGTTTGGGCGGGGCCTCTTTCTCAAATCCCTCAACCACTTGGCCCACAGTGGTGAGGGGAGTCAGTTTAACTCTCCCCTACTTTGTGGCTGCACACCCCCTGACTGAACAGTAACCGGGTTTGTAGCCTTAGGGCTTGGCGTGCCACTATTACTAGTGCTTGCACTCCTGTCTCGGTTCGGACAACTACTCTTAAAATGGCCTGGTTGCTTGCACGAGAAACAAACAAGTTGTTTCCTCCCAAAAGGTTTCACAACTTCACCCTTGTCTACAACCTTAGACTCCTGACTACGAAGCAAATGCTTCATAAGATCAAGTACTTGATCCTGTTGCTTCTGCAACTGGGCCTGCTGTTCCTGCAGGCACTTAATAATCTGATGCTGCTGTTGCAACATCTGTTGCAACTCTGTACTATGCTTGGGATCCTTGCTCCCCATTGCACTATTAACAAACACATCAGATCTCTGATCATGTGTTTCCTCATCGCAATCTGCGACGACTTGCCTTGTCTGAGCACGCTTTGCCTTTGGAGCTCCCTCAGGGTCACGAAAAATCTCCAGCGCAGCATCACGCAATTCAGGAAATGTTTGTTCAGACTTGGACAACTCTAATCTCCTTAACTCAAGTCTGACACCCTGACTCTTAGCCCCCGCCACAAATTGTCCTATTAGAACTTTGTCGCGGAGACCTTGCAACGAAACCTTCTCACTGTCAGAGGCAACTTCCAGTATCCGATCATACATTCTGATCAGAACCATGGAAAAATCCATAAGCGTTTCATCTTCTAATTGTACACGCTCATACAATGCCTTATGCAATGACTGAACCGTTTCCCAGACCCCAAAGTGCTTATGAAGAAGTTTCTTGAGAGACTCAAAATTTAACCCTGCCTCTCCATGGCATTTGATCTCATCACGCGCCGTACTCTTCAGATGGTTCAACACAATTTGCGCTTTTTCCGAACCAGGTGTCTTGCACTGTTGACAATATATTTCAACTTCCTCGAGCCATTCTTTGACTTTCGGATCCCCTGGTTTTACTGGCCTACCGGAAAAACATGACAACTGAACTGGCCTCTGTACAGTGGGTCGGCTCTGCTTCAAAGCATCCGTTAGCCCTTTAACGAACTGCTCGACCAGAGCATACTCCGAGGTCGCCATTACACCACCATACAACAAGTACACTAACGTTACTCAGTAACTTTACAAAATTACAAAACCAAATCACAATTACAACTGCAATTAATAGGTCAACAAGTTTTACCTGCAACTGACTGGAATCCCACTTATAATGTACAGCAATTGGGCAACAACCCGCTACATGAACCAAACTTCAAGCAATTTACTACTACTTAAGTCCAGTCCAGTCCACTTGGTCTTGGAGATGGACAGCTTCCTGGCGGTAGAAATCCTCGACGAACTCTGTCCTCCGTTGCCGCACACCGGACCGCTCCGCCTCCTTGGCCCCGCACGCCGACAGGCACAGCACGCTCTACGCCGGTCCAGCTCACAAACCTCCACCTGGCTCAGCATACCCGCGACGGCCAGGCCAACGCACGCCGCCTGGCTGTTGGTTGGCAACCCCGTACACCGCCGCAGTACCTCGGCGTAGCACACTACCGCACAGCTTGAAGTCTCCCGGCTCGCAATTGGAAAATCACCAGTCAAAATCAACAGCACCAGCGTCCAAACTGCATCAACACCACCCCATCCGTGTTACCAAAAACTGTAGTATGTTGAGGGGGCTCAGCGTAGAGCCGGGGTACCAATTGTCTCTTGACAGACAAACAGATGCCCTGAGACACGGCTGTCTGATTTTGAATATTCTGGCATTTATTCCAGCTCTCCCAAAATTTGAGTTGACTTCCAGTCAGTCACAGCAGGTACAGGTAATAAATGATGTGAAAGTGACGAGTGTCCCCCCTGATTCAAGAATTATCCCCTGGCAAACATTTAGTGGTGAGTCTCCCCTCGTGACACTCAGGGCGCCATGTCGTTTCGAGTGTTCGCAACACGTAACAACAACCCAACTCCCATCCCCAAAACGAAACCTTTTTACGTACGTCCCAACGGAAGACCCCAATTCTATTGTTCTCCCTGACCCGAGGTCACATACCGTCTTCCCAGATACAAGGTCTATTTTTAGAACATACATACAGATACCAGGTACTCAATTTCGAACAACGGAGCGCCCTCTCGTGATATAAATACAATTTACCATCAAGTTCAATAGTCAAATGTGTACGTGCTTAATACTGAAACTTATTTGTTGCTGAAACCCTTCTGCTACATCCACTAGACATGTATAATGAAAGGAATAGCCCTTGGCCAATTTGGAAGCATTTCCTATCTTTTCCTAGCATTTTCCTATCCTCTCCGTCTTTGTTCACGGGCTTTCTTTGATGTCCCAAAGATCGTGAGCGTTGCGCCTGGCTTCAGCAATCGTGCAAATCTGACCCCAAACGAGTTATAGATATTCGGGAGAAAACACTGTGGCTCGAAATGTAGACTGAACAGTTTGGAGCTTGCTGTCAGTCACTCCCAATCGCCAATTTAGCCTAAATTTCGCTTTTAGTTGGAAATTAAGGCAGGCTTGTCTCATCTTTATAGGTGTTGCCCCAGGCTGCGCCAGCAGATCTGGTCGGCGTGATCTCTTAATTCACCAAAAAGCTAGAAGGAATGCTCTAAACTGGACCCATGGCAAGCATTGACTCGCTCGCGGCACACAACTATGTCTTCTTAAATGAGCGTCACAGATATGCAAATTGTCTATGTTAGGCCTAATGTGATACCTCTCCGTGGACCGTTTGTTAAAAAACTTTACATTTTGCCCTCCCATTTATTCATCAAAAGCAGCAACTTTTACATACTGGATATCGTTTAAAACGGAAATTTTTCGATTTTAAATAAAAAAAAAATACTTTTCATGGGCCCTTTGAAACGTATCCTCTCAAGGAGATGTTGTTTCCCGATGACGGCTTATAGAATCCGGGCATAACTGAAGAAAAGCATGAGACTAAATGCCGTAGAATCACTTTTGTNTGATGCAGATGACAGTTCATCAGGAGCTATTTCCAGGATTACGAGCAAGGCGTCTTTGCTGAAAGATAACAAAAATGCCACGAGCAACAAGAGGAAGATAGACATCGGCTGGCTGGACTTTGACAGAACAACAAATATCTACAAACAGATACGGAAAAAGAAACAAAAAGGTGGGGGTACAAGACAGTTATCGGTGCAGAAGACAACAGGCTGGGCTGACTTTTTGGATAGTGCACAAGGTTTATTTTTTAAAGATGGGATGTCATCCAAAGGGAACATGAATATGAATTTGATATTTGTGATTTTCGACAGAAATCCATGAGTGATGAAGTAACTGTGGGTCTGCTATACGAGGAGTCCAAACTGCCTGTATTGAGATTCTATCTGAAGACAACACACAAGACAAAAACCCTTGAAAATCAGAATGAAAAGCCAAAGAACGAAAGGGAAGCGATTTTCATCGAGTCTTCTGACTCAGGTGAAGAGCCCTTGCCTTTTTTAAACTTAGGGAATGAAATTGAAATAGGCACAACATAGAATGAAAATGAGAACCTCGCTCACCGAGTCCACCTCCAAGCCCGACAGTCCAATCACATTTGGACCCACAAATGCACTCTCTATTCGTGACCAGCTAGATGATACTCTCCCCTTGTACAACCAGAAGTAATTCTCATCAGAAGGGGGCAGTTGTTCGAGATATGATTAATTCATTTTCAAACCCATGAGTTCCAGTATCTCCGTGCACATGATACTTCCCAGTGGTGAGATCGAAGTAGGTCAATGTAGTGGGGTTTACAAGGATGCAGTCATTCAATTCTGAGATGAGTTTTTTGAAGAGATGACTACAGGGGACACCCACAAGTTACCTGTAATAAGGCATGATTTTGTTAAAAAAAAAAACCAAAACAATGGGAAGCCGTAGCAAGAATTCTTGTCAAGGGATGGAGTGACATTAGGTATTTTCCAATCTCATTGTCCCCTGTATTTTTGGAAACAGCGCTGTTCGTATCAAGTGGCACTAACACAATATCAACGTTTCTGCTGTACGTTCCTGAGAGCGGGAAGAACATGCTGGAAGCTGCACTTAAGCAGTTCCCTTCTGACAGTAAAGAACTCGTTGAAATACTGGGGGAATATGACTGCAAGAAAATGCCGTCAGAAGCCAATCTTCCCAAGATCATTTCAGAAATGGGGCATAAAATGATTATTCAAAAGCCAAGATTCATCGCTGATTGTATGCAGCCAGTGCTCAAATCACTTCACCTCACAAAAACTGAGTTTCACGATCTCTATGACGAAATGCAACCATCATCTAAGAAGGTAATTGCTATGTTGCAGTTCCCTCCACAATGTACAGTAAGTGAGCGAAGTGTTGGGACATATCTTAAGAGATATGTGAGATCACGTAATGAGCATATGCTGAGGAGATTTTTTGCGGCACTGCACAGGATCTGATGTACTTTCAGTGAATGTTATCAATGTGATATTTACTCAATTGACAGGTTTGAAAAGAAGACCAAACAGTCACACATATGGAAATGTGTTGGAGGTGCCTTCAACATACAAAAGTTTTGTTGATTTGCGACATAAATTTAACGAAATCTTACAAAGTGGGGTCTGGGTAATGGATGTTATCTAGACTATCAAAGTATATCATGTAGGACATAGCCAAAGGAAAAGAAGATACACGTAAATTACCTGTTGCAGTTTATGTGTTCTGAAATCTTTAATTTAGTGCTTTATTTTTACCCAAATACATTTGTAGATATGGCTAACATGTAGAGGGGTTTTTGGTAAAAGAAATACAATGTTCAGCACTGTTTCTCAAGTTAGTACATGCCTTTAACAAAACTTGTTCCTCTGGTTTTAACACGAAAAGTATCAGACACTGAATTTATCATACCATTGAAAGCTAAATGTATTTTGTCTTCTTTTCCATCCAAAAATCATTGATGATCTGAGTTGAAGTCTCAAAAGGAGTACTTTCACTGTAAGTGGTTTCTTAAAAAAATGAGGGTATGTTTGAAAGATTCCAAATAAGTGAAATACAGATTAAAGTTGATTTTTAGAAAAAAAATTCCTTCTACAAACCTTTGTTGTAAAATTATGTAAAAAATATAGACGTTGTCCAGTACAACCATACATCTTCATTTTAATGATTGTTTTCCTAACAGCAGCAGCAAGTTTTCTGCAATTTACCTTATGACATGCGGTATGTGTAACAACCGGGTTGCATAATTGTGTTAACATCTTGTACACCTTTTACAATAACCATTTTTTTTTTACAATTCTTCAGGATTTTTTCAAGACATCTGTATACTGCTCGGGAACGTTGAGGTATATATTTGTTCAAATCTTGTCCATTTACTATCATAAACAATATAAATAATTTCCTATACTTATTACTTGCAGCATTAAGGATTGAAGGGAAAATTGCCCCAAACCTTTCTTAATTATAGAATACCAAAAAATGCTTTGCTTATAATTTTCCAGTTTTACCTTGCGTTTGTATTTTAACAGAACTGTTGAAACAATAAAGATAATTTACTTGATATCTAGCTTCCTTTTTGTTTATTGTCTCAGTTATCTCATTGAATTAGAATCCTACTTTCCCACTAAATGCCCCATCTACCAATCAAATTATTGTGATTCATGTATAAGGCTTTTGAAAATTGAAATCATGTGTCCGTTAATCACGTATTTGCTGCAAGAAAATAATCAGTAATGCATCAAGGTAATCTGTGGTCAGGAGTTATGTTCACTGGTATTGTTAATGTAACTTACCATAAAGTTGTTAAAGCGCCCTCTTTGACTTGCCCGAGGAAACAAACACTAACCAACAGAGGCATGGTCTAAGTTTTCCATGGAGATCAACATCGTAAGCCACGTTTTGTCTCTTATTAGCGACAGAAATGTGACCAAATAGCCAGAAATCGCCAATGTCGTTAACTACAATTCTAGTGCACTCAAGGAGGTAATCCACCTAACTATTCTTATTGTCGTCCGGGCCTGGAAATGAGAAACTATGTATCTTTCTTTGTGTTTTGCTTTTGAAAACCTTTCGTTTACATGCACTTAATGCTTTATATAACTTTGTTCTTTGTTACTATATACGGTATTCACGGAGCCTTTGGGAATATTTGAGGAGTTCTGGAGCTATTGGGAATTTGTGAACCTAGCTTTAGTCAGATGTACATGTATACCAGTGTATACTTTCTGTGATATCCAAGAACCAGAACTATGACCCTTAATGCTTCAGTTCAGAGCCTTGTGTTTGTGCTTTTTCCATCTTGCTATTGCATGTGCTTGATCTGTTGGACTGGTTAGAACTCAATTGACTGCACACGCACACCTGCGAACCTCCTTAACGGCGGTACAACAAAAATCGAGGCTTGAAATGACACTACCAAAGCCGACCCTTGCGAGTGCCGACCGTTACAGGTGTATCATATCTATCTGTTATAAGCCAGTATTAACACGGGTGGTCTACAAGTCTGTCTCATCCAGGATCATTCTTCTGAGGTTTCTGTACAGGTTAATTCCCTCTTCAACAGTAACAGGCACGAAGCTCGAACACAGATTCATCGCAAGGGTATCGACCTTGTGACGCACTCGCTGCTGCATACAATTTCATCTTGAGGCACCTCTAACCATGAAGTTATTTGCTCCATAGAGCTGTGGCATAGTATGCATTAGTAGGGGGGGCGTCCAAATGGGCAATGGCGATTTCTTGAGGGGGGTATAACCGTCTTTGCAATCTCTTCCTTGCCCTCATGTCGACACCATGTGGATCTAAAATTCCAAGCAACCGGCGCACGGTTTCTTTATCTGTGTTCAAGCCATTTTGGATGCACTTCAGGTGCATCCATCAGTAACCGTGTAAGCTTCCTGACTTATGCAACTGTTCTTGTAGAAAACAGGAAACATCTATCACATGTGTGTGATTTTTCTACGAAAGAGACCAAGATTTCGCAATTTACGACAGAGTGTTCGCTCGAATAAACCGCTCTCAATCTCGTCGTGCCATACTTGCAGAGTGAGAATAGGAACGTTTGTAGTCCGTAATAACGAAATGATAATCCATAATAACGAATTAATAATCTGTAATTACAAATTGATAATCCGTAATTACGAATTAAATAATCCGTAATAACCAATTAATGATCCGTAATTACGAGTTAATAATCCGTAATTATGAATTCAATAATCCGTAATGACGAATTATAAACACATAGGGGGAGCCTACTTGCCATTGCACTAATAGACTTTCGTATGATCACGCCAGAGTATAGCATGAATAACTAAATACAAAATTAGCGTTTCTGCTATATTTCCATAATGCATAGTTGGGTTAAAATAAAAACTCTCCGAATGCAAGGTACGAGAACGAGTAAAACTAAGGGGCGCTAGAATTCCAACAACGAGATTTGGGGGTGCGTAACAACACCTTGCCTTCAGGCAATCTTTTCTGGTTCGCATTGGCAATACTGGAGTATTGTAATAGTGAATTGGAATTTGACGTACATGTACTCGGTTGGTATATTTTAGCAGAGCCAGAAAGGAATTTACCTTAGGTGGTAGGTTATAGTTCATAGTCACCATTAGGCAAGTTTTTGGCCTTTTTCACTGGAGGTATGTAACTTTTAGTGTTATAAACCTTTACATTTTTTTCGATGTTCTTGAATGAGTAGGGGGCAAAGAAGTGTCTTAAGTCGAGGCTGAATAGGGGCCTACTGTGAAGGTGGTCAATACCTAGGCTGTGTTACTGATGAGGTACAGTCCTGGGGTTGTTGACTGGACCAAGGTGGAGTTGGAGTCTGTTGACCGGATGAAGGGGAAATCGATGATGATTTATGATATGCTGTATCCAAGGGATAATATTAGCAGGCTGTACTCGCAGGGGACCGAAGGAGGACCGGGACTGATGAGCGTGACGGACTGTGTAAGCGTAGAAAAGAGATGTCTTCATGTTTCTAGTGCGCTGGATGGATTGCTGAGGATAGTAACGTCGTGGGGAAGTGGACGCTGGTGCATATAGCAGGGAAAGGAATAAAGATTGGGTAGGGAAGCCACTCCATGGCAAATGTCTGAAGGACACAGAAAAGGCGGCAAGGAACAAGACCAGAGGAGTGGATATAATTTAAGAGAGGTGACTTGTAGAAGAAAATGGGGGTTTGATTACTGCTGCACAGGATCAAGCACTGCGGGTGAACGTGATGAAGGCAGGACAGAAGGAGCTGACGTATCTCTAATGTGTAGGATATGTGAGGAGAAAGCGGAGACTGTATTTGCTCTTGATTTCTGAAGGTAGCAAAATGTCCCAGACTGAATACAATGGGAGGCATGACAAGCTAGTCAAAGTGATTCACTGTGATGTGTGTTACGAAACGAGGGATCGAGGTCAAGGACAAATAGTGAAAGCACGCTCTTAAGCAGGTTCTGGAAATGTAGAATGTAAAGGTTCATTGCGACCAATTTGAAAAGATAAGTTCTCTGGTTGTGGACTGTAGTTTACAGCCACCACTGAGTAAGTCACTGGCACTGGTCGCTGAAGATCTTGTAACTTTTTGTGTTAAAAACCTTTGGATTTTTAATTTTCTTAAATGTTCATTGTTGGCTGTATTGTTAGCCTTCATAAGTCATGTGCGCCATCTGCGTACTTACGCATCGTATTTGTATATTACTGCAGTTTGATGATATTGTGTGTCTTACGGCAGGAGATCAACGGTGTTAAAAAGGCAAGGTTTCTTAGGCATGGTCCATCCATCCGATCTAGATGGTGCGTCTGGGTAGGTATCTCCAGATTGTAGTCACATTGCTCAAAAAAATCGTAGGATTAGGGCAGGAGTAAGGAGAAAGTGGAGCAGGGCAGAAAAGTGATCTAACAGCGATAAAGTGTTATTTAAAAGTAGTAGACCGAAATGAAGAGGATATAAGAGGCACGTGTTTGAAATGTGCCAGCGGAGGGGTCTTTTGGAAATTACTGAACAGTGCCCGACGGATTCGGTCGGGAATATAAGAAAATTTCAGTGGTCGACAACTGTACAAATTCCAGAAGGATGTCGCTCAAGTAGGGGATTTGTTTTCTTTTGAGTGCTGAGTTTTTGTTTAAATGTTGTCTTTCCTCTTCCGTGCATCCCTTGTCTCCCCTTTTATGCTTGACACTTAGGCCTATATTTTAAAGTTGTGTTTTATATAGATAAAATGGTTTTTTCCTTGTTTTACAAGACTCAGTTTATGTCTAAAGCGTAGTTTGTGTCTAAAGCGTACAGTTTGTCTAAAGCATAGTTTTTATTTTAAATGTATTTTGTACTGATTCTTTTATGATTAATCGTATTTATGCATTATTTTTTCTTGTTTGTTTACGGTTTGCTTGTTTTACAGTTTTCGTCAAATTGCTTCATTTCGTTTCTTCTACTTTAATTTGTTTTGTTCCAGTGTCATTGTTTTGCTTGGTTTGTTAGCGTTTTATATTTTTGTAAGTACGTGTTTATTTTAATAATACAACTATTTTAGTTTCATTCATGAAAAAACCTAGCAGTTGGGAGTGCCCGGAAACAGAAACTTTGCACGTTTGGGTGGTCCTTCAGGAGATGCTTGGTTTTTCTTTTATTTTTGTGCCGTCTTCTTGGTTATTGATGTTTGTATCTTGTTTCAGTGTTTTTCTCGTTTTCTATGGATTCCTGAGAACTGAGTAAAGGTAAATGTAACTATCAAAAAGTATAATATGAAAGATAAGCTAGTGACTAGGTACCGAGTGCAAGATAAGGGATGAGGAAGCGGATTAAGGCAAAAGCGCCGACAATGAGAGATATGACAACAGAATATAAAAAAGTTTCGTCAGAATAGTCTATTAAGGTCCAACCAAAGACGGCTGCTCAGGGAACGGAATGGTACGGATGATAATGCTTAGGAAGTTCCAAAAGCGGCTGAGGCGAAGGTTCTCTAGAGAGGAATTTAGGATAAGTAAAACCAGCACAACGATCATGCAGAGTGGCTACAAGAGGGAAAAAGGTTTATTCCTAGGTAGGCGAAGAATGAGAAAACTGTGAAAAGAGTCAAGAAGCAGTTAAGGAAAATGCCAAATTGGAAATTGATCGATACAAGTTCATTGGTATCTGCTAGAAATTTCAGCAGAGCATATTGTAGCGTGAAGAGTATTTCCAGAAGTGTCTCCTGCATGGGGCCTACAAACGTGGATGACCGAGTTGCTTGTGAATGATGTCAAGGAGGGAAATGTTGCAAGCACTACTACAGACCTGTTACTTGGCTTCAGGTTATTAACAAGCTCTTGACTTGTCTGATAGCAGAGGATCTGTGCTGTTTCTTGGAGGAGAATACTTTGTTTTTAGACGAGTAGAAGGGATGCAATTAAACCGTCAAGAGGAACGAAAAATCAGTTGGTGATTGGCAAGGCTGTGATGAAAGACTGTAAGAAGAGGAACTCTAATTTGTCGATGGCGTGGATTGACTACTATAATGTTGTTTGTGAATTATGGAGTGTTTGAAGTAAGTGGGGCCTGCTGAAAGGGTGAAGCTATTGGTTGACATCAGTATGAAGACCTAGAGGATGATGCTGATAGCCAAGAATGAAGGTCTGGTTGAGGATGGTACAAGAAGAGGTATTTTTCAAGGGGACTCTCTGTTTAGCCAAGCATCTTTGTATTTGATGCTGTTTTCAATGGGGCGTGAATTACTGCACTGCACCCTTAGTTGTCCTCAGGTCCCTACATGGATACTTCAGCACGTCGTCTTGACGGATGACTATGGCAGTTCCAGTTGCCGAGATATGACCCCTAGAGAAGTAACTGGTTCATATAACTGGATAATGCTCGTGCTCTGCTTTTGAGAGTATTTTTTTACCTTCGTCAGGTTTGCTCAAATATCGCCTGAATGGGACACCTAAGACCCAACATACTTCCATGAGGGCACTACCTACCCAATATTGATCAGCATGGAGAGACTTTTAAGCAACAATTTTTGTAACATCGTGGGTAGAGGAAGTCGTCCAATGTGAAAACCTCGATGGAAACTTTTATAAAAGTAAAGGAGAATGTTCAAAAGTACTATACGAAAAGAAAGAATTATTATTTTTGTAGACGAGGGATATAAATCGAAGTGAACTGCATCATACTTAGGTTCTAAATATTTGCGATTTGGGGGCACGATTCCATCCATGGTAGGTTGTTTAATATCACAGGTAACCCTAGTGTTGCAAACGAATTTATGAACACAAATGAATAAAGACTTGAATACAGCACGAGAGTTCTATATGAATGATCTGAAAGTATAAGAGGGTAATGAGTTTTGTTTTGGCTAAATCATCACACAAGTAAAAGTAACACCATGTTGGAAACTGCCCAAAAAATGACATACACGAAAGAAATCATGGCTGTTTCCCTAAAACATTATCAACGATATCAATCACGCGCATCCCCAAATACTAAATTCATTTCCTCTGAGACTGAGATAACGATCGTTGTGGGTCATCTTCAGCGAAACGGGCAGAAAAGTCCACTCTCCTAGAGCGGTCGATCTCAGCCGAGAAGTGTTCTTGCACGGTGATATTCGAAGATATTTCACTCGGAAGCATTTTCAAATTAAGACTCTATCCTGTACAAAGTTCAGATAGGCAACGAACAGTACTGAAGTATATAGCCTCTTCCTACGAGCTTCAAAAGCAACGTGAACAACGCGCGTGCCCGTGTGCGTTGTCACATCACGTTATTAAACACAACAAAACTAATACCTATTCCTGATAATGGATTTTTCCCTACGGTATCTTCGTTGCTAGGCGATGCCTATGACGACACTGGCCTGATAAGTAATTGTAAATTTCCTCCGTGATGCCGGGGTTCGGTACGTGTAATGCAAATGCAGGACAGGCGGATCGTGTATAATTCATGACAAGACGATAGCGCCATTGACTAGCGAAGCCGTAAAATCCCTGAGAAGACGATGCTTACATAGTAGAGCGGAGTGTGTTTTTATTCCTCTCGATTCGGGCGATGATGTCGTCGCATTGCCCTGTTCATTTATACCGAAATAGGACGGAATTTACTTATTCAGTTTAGGCCTAATGTAAACACATACACACGCGAACACACGAGAAATCCCTGCTTGGGAGACATTAGAACTGCATGGTGCAGTATAAATTGGTGGTGACATCGTTAAATTTTTCATGTCTGTTGAATCTACTTGAGACCTGCAGTACAAAAAAAATCAGATATACTCCACTTACTTGCTTGAGTCATTGTCTTGTAACCCTGTAACCATTGGCTTGATTTTGTTTTGGTGTTCAAGACTCTGATAATTGTCAGCATACGAACACACTTTGGGTCAGAAAAGATGGCGAGACGGTATCCGCTCTCTGCCAAGATACCGTGCCTCAGAACCCTTACCTCCGTTGCTGCCGTGCTGCTGCTCGTTTCTCTGCATTCTGGGGCTGCCGAGATTTCTGAGGAACTGATCACCAGATGGAAGGATGCAAGCAGGAGGCAAGAAGAACACAACGCAGACTTCGATGAGCAGGAAATGGGTATCGTGACTATGAATCTAGAGATAGAATATTCCACCGCATCAAAGAAGGTAGGCTCCTGAATTAAAGGACATCCTCCCCCATCCTCCCTTGCAACAGATTATTTCGCCGATGTTTCAAATGATATTTACTGACAAATACTGTATGTCGAATTGTGATTCGGAAACACTTATGTTTTTCCATTTGAATAACTGCTTACTTGAAATACCAAGGTTTCAGTAGTCTTAAAGCAATCCTATAATGTACCCAAATGCGTCAAAAGAGGTACTGGCCCAGTGTTTTCAGTAATAAATTTGTGCAGTACGTGATGCATGTTCTTTTTGAATACATGTACTTTATAATGACAAATGCGTTAGTATTATGTTATATTTGTTTATATTTATGAGGCGTAGCGTGTAAATTCTGTAAATATACATGCCCGTCAAAGACCACGAATGGGATGTATATAACGTAGATACGGTTGTGAACTGACCTGATAATCATTCTAAACTTCAAAGGTGTAAAATACATGCGGGACGAACCTGGAAGGCATCTAAATGGAGCTAAAACACTGAAATGAGATATTATAAAATAAACACAAAATTTGCAGTTCCCTTGAAATATATATTGCTTGTGTGCAACAGAATACGCTGTTTTGTTTCGAAAGAATTGCTAACACAATAAATTGACAGCATGCAAATGAAATTGGACGGAATTTCCTTTTTTCTTTTTCTTTTCTTTTTTTTTTTGATTTCTGTTAAGCACGACACAAAGTGTGGCATCAAAAAATAATTTTCTTTTAATCAAAATAAAGGAAAGATAATGTTCGTTAATCTTAATAGAATTTATTCAATTTCAAGAACAGTCTCCAAGTCACAATAACAAAAAATAATTCTCACTTTTTAATCTAAGAAATCCGAATCCCTGTAAAAGACTTTACAGTAAGATACGATATATTCTGAAAAACAATGTGTTACTTTTTTAGTTGATATAAAAAAATGTGAGATGAGAAAGAAATGAGTCGTAGTTCCCTGCATTAAATTAATTTCTCACCGCGTCCAGTTTTCCTATCACTTATGATCCACGACGACCACGTCGTGATGGTCACGTTGTTTGAATATTTAATTATTTGGCTTTCGGAGCCATTCTGTCACGCTTCACACCGGTGGAAATTTACGTTGTATCTGAAGTACGGGCCTACGTCTCACATACACGGCATGAAAAATGAACTCCAAGTATGCAAGAGCTTGCCATATCGTGAAAAGGCGTTTTTCAAATAATGTATTTGTTCCAACATCATATATTTGGTGACGAGCAATCGAGTCAAATATTTCATAATAAATAAGCGCCTTTATTATGTGTACGGATGAGGGTTGATTTTTGGTTTCAGGTCTCCCACCCTCCCTATCATGTGCCGAGTTTGTCACATTGCCAAACAAAGTTACAAGATATTGTATGAAGTTGAATTTGACAAAAATAGATCATCGCTAAAAAGGGTCTTCATCATAAAGTCTTCAACACTTGCTTTAACAGAGCTGCAATAAATGAATGTTTGCGGTACAATATATATTGTGCTAACCATAGACGGACTGAATCGATAGAACATGACATAAATTTTTAGTAACCTATCGTTGAGTCAAACGACCCAGAGACTGCCTGTTGTCCTTGCCCGTAGAGAAAATAAATGTTTCGAAAAGGACATGGCAAAAGCATTTATGGTGTTTTCAGTGACTTCTTAAGGCAACTCGCGTTCACTGCACGGACAATATTATCACACGTGTACCCACACTTCATCAAAGGTTTCAATATTTTGAATAATGTGAAAATGCACGAGTATACAAATATGAAAATATAATTGTTATTAATAATTCAAATTTCGTAGTGCATTGCAAGTTTTTTTCCTAGATAAATATTAATTGCCCACACTTTCCTAGGAAATGCATTATGTAAGACTACTTAAGGTTTTCCTAGTCAATTTTGGCAAAGGAGCGGCCAATTTAACCTCTGTGCCATTCTACTTCACGCGAAAAACGATCACTCGATTTCGTTTTAAAAGTAAGCAAAAGTACTGTTACTTCATTTAATTAAACAAAAATTGTCACCCAAATTAACAATTCAACCAAAAATATTCAATATCGCTGACGCTTTTTCGAAGTGTGTTTGCTCATTCGTTCTAATTACCTGGTAGGCATGTCTGTGATTTGTGCAGTTTAAAAACGTACTGTTAAAATGTTTCCTTTAGAATGTTAATGGTGTAAATACGGTTCATTTATGGCATGCCACAGTTTGGGAAAGATAAGATAGATAAATAACTGATGTCTACACCGTAAATTGAATCAAATCTAATACAGCTACTCAACTAAGATCTAGAACTCCACGTATATTAAGTACCAATTCCAAAATGTGTAAGCTAATACCATACAGCTGAATAAAAGCCCTTCGGGTGAAGTCTTGGCTGGAACGTGTCAGATAATAGAAAAATGGCATCTTTTTATATCTAGAATGTGAACAGTTTCCTTGGTGGTTTCTACTCAAAGGAATTCCTTCAAGTATTGACGGGTGAAAGCTCCTTTTTCGGACTTGCCTCTATGAACAAGGTTGCAAAATCATATTTTGAACCCAGATCGTACACAATTTCAAACAAATTCCCCAAACGAAAAAATACAACCGGCTTGGAAAATATATGTATTCATAGTCAAGGTATGCCGATCTCATTTAAAAATTCCTCTGGTTTGAAAACGAAACATGCCGCCCGTCACTTTATCGAGCAATATACCACCTTTATAATTTGATATATAGACCAAATTTCTGAACAGAGTAAAATTGGACCAGATAGCAGCTGTTTGATTTTTACGTTATAAAAGAATCTTCTTTTCGTTTACATGAGCTTTAGTACATGTACGCAAATTCAGCACTATGAAAACATTTATTAAAGCCTGTAAATTCGAATTCGAGTTAGACACTTCACTTTTCGAGATTGCTTCGTTTGAGAAACATCAAACATGTTTAACTAAGTTGTGCAGTCTCTGTTCAGGTAAATATAAAACCTGTTAGGAAGACGTTCCGGCAAATTACCAATGCGAAAAGGCCCAGATGCCTAAACATTCTACACATACTTGTTGCCAATGTGCACCCTTCATACCTCGGCCGGTTGTAATGTAAAGTGCGAAACCAAACTGAAGCGTCTTTCTATCAAGAGGGAGCCGCATTATTCCGTATCAGAAACGTGGCAGAATGTTTTTACCAACCCAGTGGAAACGAAACGTCACCGCATTTGCTGCCTGTCCGCCACATTTTAAGAAAAGGACATTAAAACAACCCTGTCCACTTTGTCATTGCCAAATCAAGTTCAAAGAGAATCCATAGTCTAAAAGTAATTTTAAAGAGACCCTTATTATTAAAGTTTCTATGTATATAGTGCAAACCATGGTGATAAGAAATTTTTTGCATGTGAAAAGAAAAACCATCATTATCGAGCACATGATTGTCTGTTTCCACCAGCTCTTAATGATCCTCTTACCCCAAAAACAGAAAATTAAAGGGCAGCCATTCTAAAAAAAAAAAAGGGCAGGAGGTGGCAAACCCAAATGCTGTAATTGCAACGTTTAGTACTGGTGCCAAGTTATGTGAGTCAATCAGTGATGTACAGTGCCTTAATGTTGAGCCTTGACATTAACGCTGCCTTAAGGCTTGGTTTTAAAGCCTTAGCCTTAGTCTTAAGGCTTGAGGCAAAAGCCCTGGCCTTAGCCTTGAGGTGTCAATGCCTAATAATTGTATAGCCTTTGCCTTCAAGGCCCAATGATGTTTTATTTCCAGGGAAATTTGTTTGAAACTGTGCTGTTATGAAAACATACAACCCAGAGTCGGGTGCCAGCTGTCTACAAAGTCTGCACTATTTAATTTAATTATGTTTCGCCAAGGCAGGAGGGAAACACTCTAAATTTGTCCACTGTCCAGCTTCACTTTTACATTATGAAAAATGTTACCATGATAGGTCTAGAATATTTTCTTCTGCTTGCCAAAACTAAAGCTATAAGCTGTGCTTTGGATCGCCGGTTTTTACTCCGCTCCCTGGAACTGACATTAAGCTTATTGGGTCAAATTACTGTTCTCTTTCCACATAGCCTGATCTTGAGCACGTCATACAGAAATCACATTACTAGTCACCATAGAGTTGTCATCTATAGCTACATTTAAGATCCCTGTAATAAAAGCTTACTTTTTACGCTGTTTTACACAGAGTGTCCACAAAAAACTCAACCCAGATGTAGCACTCTTTCTCTCCAAAAGTAGTAGTCATTGTTTCCAATTTATACAGAAATTTCATTTAAAGCTCACACATCGGTGCAAGAATATTTTTAGTTACATAGCACAGCTCTGTTCAGTAGAAATTTTAACAGTTTATCTCCCAAGTTTATGCAATCACTGAATTTGAATCTTAACTTGTCGCACAGCTGTTTGAGAGTGTAAATGTGATGCTCCACTTTACTCCAAACTTTTCAACACAGGCAAAAAGTTCCATAAGTTAGGCTTATTCGTTGAAACGGGTAATGCCAAGTCCATGCAAGTTGGGGCGAAACTATAGCACCATTAATTCGGGGCGAGCTGGTAAACATCGCTCGTGACAATTCACACAAACATGACAAAAGTTCAGTCAAAGAGCACTCACTAAAGTCTTCCAAACTGAAGTGAAATGATTGCAGTGCTCGGGATACAGAATCATAAAAACTGGTGCTTAACAAGAGTGATGGTCATAGCCTACAATCTTTGGATATGGACAGCGAACAATCTACAAAATCTGAGCATGTACTGACAACTTCACGTTGCGTGATACAGGTACTAAAACGCAGGGCAAAATGTGACCTTTGAATTCATGAATATATAAAGACCAGTGTTTATCTTAATGCTTCCGCTACAGGTTCTTTACCCTTTGGATTCCTTCACTCTAAACTTGATGATAATTGTATTGGGATCTAGTTTCTTGTTTCAGAGGGAAATTGTTCTTCAATACATTGTGTAGTGAGTTTGTTTCAATTACAACTTAACAAAACTGCTCGGATCCTAATTCTGTAAGCATTTTTCACTTTCAACTTTATACCGAAACAACAATTTCCCCAGAAATTCTTTTAGGCGAAATGTTATTTTTATGTTGCGTTTCTTTGGGCCATGCTACATATAATATTATACTTGAGGAATTTGACATTAGCCTTGACAGATAAGCCTTGGCCTTAGCCTGAAGGCTTTAGGGCCAAAGTCTGAACCTTGGCTCTAATAGCCAAAGTCTTTGCTCCACCTCTAATGTCATTGAATTTATTTGTAGTATTCTTATAAATTCTAAATTTCTAAATAAGTTTTCAATTTTCAAAACACTGACATCATTCTTTTGAAAGCTACAAAAATGGTTCCAACACATGGAATAAAAAGGGTGCAGCATTCAAATGACACTTCCAGGAACTGACCACCTTTTTTCACTATAAAGCAAGAGTATAACATTTTTGTATACGGAAAGTTTTAATAATTTTAATTGCTACAAGTTCTTGTTTACCCTGTTTTTGTGCTTCTTAAATGTACCTGACGGGGTACTTTGTTGTAATTATTTCAGGTTTTTTCTGAAAGTAATTCCTTTTGTTCTTTTTTTTTTTGTGGCTTCTTCGCAATTATGCGAATAAGTCACTTTTGTTTTTCGGGGGGGGGCTTTTTCGCAATTTTGCAAAAAAGGCCTTCTTTTTGTTCTGTTTTTTGTTTTATTTGCAAATCTGCGAAAAAGGCATTCTTTTTGTTCTGATTTTTTTTTCTTTTTCTTCTTCTTCCTCTTCTTCTTCCCAGAGGGCCATTGAACTTGTGCACGTTTTTTTCTGGCCACCACTTTAGTGGCTAAACAACTTTCAAATGTCATTAAACTTACACCAATGAAGGACCCTCATGCATGGATGTGCATAGAAGCATGACGTCATGATGACGGCATCAACTGATTTTTTATTGATTTTTCAATTTTTTTTGGCTCATTCACTCAGTACACGATTTTGAGGCACAGGTTCGGTCACTTAGCAATCTTCAAACATTATTAAACTTACGCCCAATTACGACCCACATGCAGAGTATTTTCCAAATGGATGACGTTATCATGACGTCATAATATGATTTGTTATGCATTTTTAAATCTTTAATTTTCCCCATAGACTTTGTGTATAGATTTCAAGTTGCAATATCTTCAGCTAGCAGACTTGAATCGGTCTAAAAGTTACACCAAGCACAGATGATCAGGCAAATATTCTACCAAAGTAGTGACGTCATGATGAAATCATCATTTAAATTATTTTGAAATTTTCAGTCTTTATTCCCATAGCTTTTTGTACACAGATTTGAAACGGCTATATTAATTAAACTACGTGTCCGATCGGGTTCAAACCTTGCATGTATCCACAAAGGGATGTGTTTGAGATGAAAACTGGCATGATGTGTTGACAATGTCATCACGTGACAGGCACGTGACACTGAAGGAGCGCTCTTTAAAGCATTATATTTCCTAAACAGAGTCCCAATTGCTTTGAAACCTTGCGT
Organism: Acanthaster planci; assembly: GCF_001949145.1. The sequence continues at coordinate 438,924 of NW_019091566.1, forward strand.
GTATCTTGAACACGCTCCACCTCACTTTTATTTCCTTATTATTAAAATTACTATATCTTCTAAACTACATGTCAGATTCGGCTGAAACCTTTTATCTATTGTATCTATAAATGCAAATGTTTTAGTCAAAAACTCACACGATTTGCAGATGACATCATCATATGATCAGTCACATGAACATCATCACTATATCACATAAACCAAAGTTACACTAATAAAACATTCTTTGTTGAACATTCGTTTTAAATTATATTCACTGACTGTTTTTTTGCCTTTACTTTTCCAGTATTCACAAATTGTTCGAAATTGCAAAACAATGCGGAAAAGCCCTCTGTTCTGTTGGCAAACAGACAGATAAGCTCTCGTTTTTTCTTCTGACCAAAAGCCCATGTGTTTTGTGCACGTTTCTTCTGCCATCGACTTTGGTCCTTTTGCAACTTTGGATCTTCATCAAACTTACACCATTGAAGGACCTTAGTTGAAAAATATGCATAGAACAATGACGTAATGATGACGCCATCAAGTGATTTATTATTGATTTTCAATATTTATTTAAGTAATCCCAATAAATCGATAAAAAGATAATACGTAAATAGTTACTCCATGATGACGTCATCAAGTGATTTATTATTAAATTTTGAATATTCCATTAAATTCGGTCGGGTAAAATATTCTTAAAATCATATACTGATGTAGTCATTGTATTTTGTCCAATACCGATATATCGCTTTTTCATAACGACATTATGGAAATGTTTAATGTTAATAATTTTGCATGGATTCTACTCTTTGTTTGCTTAAAAAATATAGCCGACACCTGATCTGCGTGGGAGGTATTACGTCGTGAACCCCCAAACACGACGGTTGATGAAGTCAATGACAACACCAGACACTTAACTTACAGATCTCACATGGCGTATGCCAATTGAAAGCCAGAGTGGTTTCGGAGTGTTTGTTATAGATTATGACAACTCTAGTCACAGTTACAAAAAGTAAAAATTCAGTTTTTGCGCCAAAATGTCCAGGATAGTGCAATAGATGTCATCGACAGCGGTCCTGCACTCTCTTTCTTCAATTTCGTACACAGAAAATCTAAAATGTGCAGTCAATTATTGTTACGTTAGATATTATCAAAGGATTGAGTTGCAAGGCATATTTAGGATTATGCAAATAAGGAGGAGTTTGCAGATCCATGTCAACCGAGAATGCACTGTATCAGGCCTTATATCTTCTGAAGTACATGTCCAATTGGGTTCATATCTTGCAGATATCTTGAAAAGGGAGTGCTTTAGAGGTATATTGACCTTGCCTGATGATGACGTCATCAGGAGACAAGTCACGTGACATTAAAGGTACACGTTAAGGCCAAAAGGACATGACCCAGCATGTTTAAAGTTAGCAGATGTCTGGAAGGGGATGTTTGAGAGACGAAAACTGACCTCGTGGGATGATGACGTCATCAGTAACACTTTAGTCCCTTTGCAAGGGTCAATCTACATCAAAATTGCCTCAAGCAAAGACCCTATGGCAAAGATGTGCCGCGAAGCATGATGTCATCACCTGATTTTTTAATTGAATTTTAAGTTTTTATATTTCCTCATAGGTTTTGTAGACGTTTTTCAATAGTCGGACTTCGGCATTTTTATCGATGAGACTGATTATATATTAGGTGCATACTCTTCGTCCACCAAGAAAATTTTGATCATGACGTTATCAGGTGTCACTTGACAGGGCTTTTTATGTGCAAACTTTGAAGCCCTATATCTCCTGGAGTAAGTATCCCATTGAGATGAAACTTTGCAGATATCTAGAGGGGAATTTGTAATACACGAAAATTGAAAAATTAAACGAAACTTACCAGAAGTTGAAGTTTGATTGTAGTTCTACACTGCTCTCTAGAGGTGATATAAGAAATTACATGAAAACCAGCGCATGTGCAGACCAGACTTTAACAGATATGGGACAAGTCCAGACATACAACTGCCCAACCAATCGTAGGGAGGGTGGGTGTGGATGTAATTCCTTATATCACCTCTACAGAGCAGTGTAGAACTACAATCAAACTTCAACTTCAGGTAAGTTTTGTTTAATTTTTTAATTCTAAGCTGCCCTCTAGAGTTGGGATAACGGAATTCCATGGGACTTCAAAGCTAACTGGGGCTGTATAAGAAGAAACACACCCTGAAGGCAAATAAATTAAACCAAAAACGAAGTCTCTTCATTCTCTTACTTTTTTTGGTTTAAAGCAGTAGGTTCTGGAACTTAACCCTTATAGATATAAAAGATAAACAACATGCAACCCCCAAAACAGGGGAGTATAATACAAGCAGTTCTATTCACATAGTGAGGGAAAGATAGTAAGTAGGGACAACTTCAGTTAATTAGAAAATGTGCTCTAACTAACTGGTAACACAATAATTCTAAACTATCATTCAGAGGCGAAACCTTCGCCACTTAATACTACTGTCATTATAATAACCCTAACAAACTACAATGGCATAAAAACCATGAGTGTATGGTGTCTACTAGCCAGCACTCCCTCATTTGTGTACACCTGCTAAGACATGTTCCCCCATAGCTGATTCAGGTGCCACTTGCTTCTCATGGAAACATGCAAATGTACCTGCATTCGACCAGCCTGCAGTCATCATAATTTGTGTAATGTTTCACCAGGCTTTTAATGCTTGTGATGTAGCAGCAGTCCGCACTCTGTGGGCCTTGTAAACTGATGTGTCGATGCCTGCCATGGCCATGGCCGCCTTAATCCATGTGCCAATGATAGATGATGTCACTCGATTGTGAGGCTTTGCATAGCTGATCAAGAGCCGTGATTCACCTTTTCGTAAAGGGGCAGTACGGTTTATGTACTCATCCAAAACTTTATAGAAACAGAGGCATCTGTCTACTAGATAGGCCAGCAACTCCACAGAAGGTGGGCTGTATCCTGGTCAAGACTGTGTCAGATCTGCTGCTCCAATCTGAAAACAAAATTTTGACTTAGACTTTGTCATGTTCTTCAGATCCAAGACTGACAAAGTCTGAGCTCTTGCAGCTACAATCAACGCTATCAGTGACACCACTTTGAGAGTTAATTGCTTCAGTGATATCTGCCTACTGGGGACAATGACTGCAAGAATCTTAAAAGCACTGCAACATCCCACGTGTTTGGGTATCTAGGTACAGGTGGCATCAAATTGAAAACTGCTTTGACAAACTTAACCACCCAAGGGTGTGATCCAATAGTGCTATAACCTTTCCATACTATGAATTGGGAGAGAGCACTGCGTGCTATATCGATCGCAATATATCCTAAGCCTTGATCATATAGCGTTGTAAGGAATTCAATAACTATATCATCTGGTTTATAACTTTAACATCTGGTTTAAAACAGTCGAATACCCTCTGCTCATAAAATGCATGCCACTTTCTGATATAAACTGAATACTGTCGATGCGTTCCTGACTTCCATGCATTGAGCATGATGCTTGTTGCAAGCTTGGACAACTGAGCCTGTCGGTAGGCACGCCTGATAACAGTCCTGTTATCAATCTTAGTCTCTTTCGGAGAGGATGTAGGCTGTTGCTGTATGGCAGCGTCAGCTGTGTGTTCAACTGAGGCAGAAGTACTGGTGCCTGAGAAAGAGGTCGGTGAACAGGGTGAAACAAGGTTGCGTTGGCCAGTAGGGTGCAATCATCAATGCTCTGCAGCCCTCCAGCTGGACTTTATGTAAGGCTCCCCGATCAGACTGAAAGTTGGAAAATGTTAGAGTGAAAACCTGACCTGGAACGAGAAAAGGCACGCACAAAATCCGCTGGTGGATCCTTAAGCCAGGATACATATCTGGTACACTTTGCATTCAAACGAGAGGCAAAGAGGTCAATTTCTGGAGCACCGTATACTATAGTTAATTTATCAAAACTTGTTGACTGAGGGACCATTCCCCCTATCATTAACGTGTCTGCTTTCAAAATCTGAATCAACATTGCAAGCCCCACGCAAATGCCCTGCTGACAACCATACATTCAATTGCATACACCATGCCTATAGTTCTGATGCAAGGGCATCAAGGTATGGTTGCTTACCACCCATATGATTGATGTACGCAATTGCAGTAGTATTGTCACACAAGACGTGGACGTGTTTTCCAGCGATTGCCGTCTTGTACGACTTCAAGACAAAAAAAGGCTCCTAAGAGCTCCAGATAGTTAATGTGATTCACTGTTTCTGTCTCAGTCCATCTCCCCCCAGTTGTACTGTCTCCACAAGTTCCACCCCAGCCTTCCAATGACGCATCTGATGTCAATGATATTTCTGGGTTTATTTGTGCAATCGCTTTCCTTTTACCTATTATGTTGTTTAACCACCACTTGAGGTCCAGTTTCATCGAGTCAGTAATTGTCATCTGTACATCAAAATTACCTTTGCTCGATACAAAAGCTGCATCTTTAGCAAATTCCAAGTTTCTATAGTGTAGCTGGAAAACATGCCACGAAACTTCCAATGATCTTCGCTACATTGCGTATTGTGTCTGCGTTTTTCTGAATCATGGCTTTACACAGCCTTTGGATGTAATCTACTTTTTTTGTAGGTAATGCTACAGTCATTGAATCCGAGTTAATCTCAAAACCCAAGTAGATAAGCCGTTTACAGGGATGGAGAACTGATTTATCCCAATTTAGGACAAATCCTAATTGCTGCAGAGTCTGCACGACATAGGAAACTGAGGCTTGCAATTCCTTCTGCGCATGGGCTACAACCAGCATATCATCCAGAAAACCTGAGATATTGTGCCCTGCCTCTCTCAATTTAGCATAAACTTGCTTCATCATTTTTGTATATTTACGAGGGGCACAGGAAAGCCCATTTGGTAAGCAGGTAAACTGAAACACTTTGCCATCCCAGATAAATCTGAGGAATTTTCTGAAATCTACATGCACTGGAACACTGTAATATAACATCCTTTAAATTGATTGAGGCCATCAAACTGCCTGGCGATAGCAACTTCAGCGCTACGTCAAAGGTGTCCCTCATAAAATGGATATACTTAACGTGGATGTTGAAGTTTTTCAGGTTTAGAATCAAACTGAATGTTCCATTTTTCTTCAGCACCAGGAAAATTGTGGAGAGATATTCCCTATCAACATGAAAGGTTTCCTCAAGAACTTGTTTTTCTAACAAGTGTTACTCTCGGCGTCCACAATTTTTTTCCTTTTTCGACAATGAATTTGGATATAGATTTGCCAACCTGTTCTGGAACACTATCTTCAAACTCAATAGTGCAGCCTGTGACCGTTTCGAGAATCTTTTTATTTGAAGTGATCTTTTGCCACTGTGCTACAAAGTGTTTCAGTCTTCTTGTTTCAAATTGAGTGGCTTTAGAATTGATTAAGGCAGCATCACAAGAAGTCAAATCTTGTGGGTAACCTACCTCACCTCTCGGTGCAGAGCTCTGGGCACTGCAACGGCACTCTCATGGTGCCTCTTCCCTTGGGATAGGGGCAGTACTAAGGTCTTCCCTGATACATGGCACCACGCCCTGGACGGATGGGGCCAAACCTAGATGGTCCCCGATGGTAACCATATCCATCAAAATGGTCCGAGTACTGTCGCTGCGGACCCTTGGGGTAAGGTGTGCCACCCAGTCGAAGCTGACTGCTTTGTTTTATGTCTTTGGTGATCTTTTCAACATCGTCCTTTCCCCCAGAGAGGTAGTTGTGTGGAACATCTGTGGAAAAGAGGTTGCTGTACTTTAAGGGTTTAATTCCAAAATGAGATATATCCATTTGAAAAACATGCAATTTTTCCACAATTATGAAGGATCGAAGAGCTAAGCAGTGTACCATTTATCCTTAAACTTATTTTTACTGTACTGACTCATTAAAGTTATTTTGCGCTGTCTAAAAGCTGCAGAAACTGATGTCAGGCAACTAAGAGAGGGTAAGATTCTGAAAGATACCAAATTGGCACCTATAGCATTTTGGAAATAAACTCTTCACTTCCATGCAACCCTGGTTTGTGTAATTCACTCCTACGGAGGCAAAGGCTATGGTAAGCATGACCCAGCATAGCCAAACTAGACATGGCCATCGTGGTCAAGTCATCCACACAACGTGTTCCTGTGTCTTGGAATTTGGTTGAAACTTGTCAACCGCGAGGCTGTTCTGCATTTTGTCAACCAGTTTAGTGATGTTACAAGCGGCCTTAACCACAGCCGCATGCACCACTTGAAGTTTCTCATCGAACTTTTTGGTCGGACCTTTCAGTAGGTTCCACACAACTTCATCCACCTTGACAGCAGTAAGTGCTGTTCAGGTTTTGGGTGTAAAATTGCCGATGTGGCTTTCGTGAACAAGTCGTCTTCCATCCCAGAAGTGAACATTTTGTTCACCCCTTTTACCAGCGGCTCGGCAATAGGCGGTCCGGTTTCTCCCTGGTCCGCTATGTTCAGTTCACTTTAAAAATCTATCGCATTTAAATACGACGTTTGGGTCTTCGCTTGTCCCTGGCGAAGAAACTTGGTAACACTCGCGAGCATGCCTTTCAGTTTCACGCTCCTGACGTTCGCGTTGTTTGTGTACACTGCTAGCGCCTTCTGAGCAAAGATCGTGTTACGGTTTCTTATCCGTAGTCAGTGAAACCTTGGCCGGTTGCGGCGCCGCTTGCGCGTGATTTGGCCAGGGCCTGGATCCGTTTGGGTTGAAATATACCGCCCGTTACACCAAGGACAAGGGACGCTGAACTAAATGGCACGCCCGGCAAAGATATGTGTGATACCATCTACTTCTAGCTGGTTTATTCACTTCCACTCACTTCCTCAACGCGTGAGGTACCCTCAACAACTAATGTTAAACATTTAAAAACGGCAAGGAGGGGGCATGAGGACCCATTGCGCACCCCTCGCCGTACCGAGATACGCTGTCACAAAATTAAGTAAAGGTACAGTACCGGTTCATGTACTCACATGAATTAGTTACAAACGTCCCGTCAGTACCCAATCCTTATGCACAATCCAAGATGAACTATCGGTTCAGTCACAATCGTCTACACATTAACTAAATCCCGGTACCAAAGTTGTGTCAGTCGATCCAATCTGAAGTCCTCGGCAGCTCGGCTTAGACTGACTAATTTTCCCAATTCTAAAATTATTTACTTCTCTCCCCGGGCCCTGTTTTCCACAGTCATGAAAACACCATCTTAGTACAAAGACGCAAAACAATGGTCCACAATACTCATTTCAACCTTTCTTCCACTTACTAATTTTTATCATACTCCGGATATTGTCAAACTCTCCCCCTTTTTCCATCATGTCAGTCTTATTAGTTCAGTTTCCCACTTTCCACAACATAATTTACTCACTAAAAGGACCTTGTCAAATCCCCTGACAGTTACACCAATACCCCCTTTGTTCCATACCCCTGACTGGACATACTTGACGGTCCCCGGTTTCCAAACTCCTGGACCTAACCCGAAACCTAATTAAGCGCATTACTGGTCAACCCCACTGCCATTCCTCTGGAGTTTAAAAGGTCACCAGACATTCGCGTTACACAGCATCCCTCTAGGTTTGGTCCGTCTCGGCCCAATCAACCGAAATCCTCTTCCCAGCAAAGGTCTGGTAAGCTACTCTACTAAATGCAATGCAAGATTCCACTAAACAGAACCAACTAATGTAAACAGTCAAGAAAAACTGTATTTACAATAGTGTCACTTTCCCATTCTCGAACTCTGCTTGAAAAGGGACATTATACGTGCGGGTGACTCTCCTCGTGAGCCAACGCCCCATCGGAATAAGAGAGGCTCACCCTCTCCTCCACTACTTTTGCAACGGTGCCCATCAGGGCCCTATCTATGCGTGACAGTTCCAAGGTCCTGGTATTGTTCTCCGCCACAGTCGTGGGAGACCCTTGGGCATCATCTGTCTCTGGCTGCCTCCCAGTGTCTTCTCCAGTCTGATCAGGGTCATCGTTGACGAAGCCCCCGCCGTGCAGGCTCAGGGCGTCTGGATCCACCTCCAGGTCTGGCATGCTGTCATGGCTGTCGATGCTTTCCGCACGTTCTCGCATCTGCCGGAGGTACGGCGGTTTCCCCCCCTCTCCGTACTGGGCTGTGACCCTGCCGCAGTGGGTCACTTGAGCTAGGGGCTTGGGAGTGTCTGCCGTCCCGAGGTTCCACTGATGTCGTCTGCTGGTGGTCCTCCATTAGACTTGGATGGCTCCGTGGTTGGTACAGGCGGAGCCCTTTCCTTCTGCCCCTGCGCCGCCAGGAAGAACGACGCCCGTTGGTACTTTCTCCGGCCGATTGGATCTCTGGGTTCACGGATGATGAAGTTGACACCATGCTCCCATTCTGGGCGTTCCTTCCCATAGTATCGGCGAAAATTGTCTCGCCGGGCAGAAGTATACGGGCACCTTCTACAGTACCATGCCAGGCCCTCCGGATTGTGGACCACCTGTAGATGCCGCCCAAGGCTCTTGCGCCTGCTTAAGATTTTGGCACAATTCCAGCACCTCAGCCCGGCGTTCCGCCTGTTGGCTTCCACCATCCATCCAGTTACAAGACAAAATAACATACGTTACAACTCAATCAACGGGCTAAGCCCCCGGGAATGCCCTTCCTATGAGGACTAGTCCCTAAACCGGGCGGGTTTCTTTCGCCGCCTGGTTGGATTGCGACGGCCATTGACGGCCATCCCGGCATTCGTCTGCCATGATGACACATCATCCACCTCCAGTGCGGTGGTCTCCTCAATGTGAACTTGGGGCCCAACTGTGACACTTGTCTCATTTTCCCAACCCCTTGAATTCCCATCATCACCAACCAGATCCCTCTCCAGTGGGACTTCCACCTCGGGTTCCAGGTTTGGACCCTTGGGTGGGACCTTGTACTGCCATCCTTCAATAGAGTCCCCCTCATAACGTTTCAGTCTGTCATAATGGACCATCTTACCTTTGCCACGAGATTGACGTTGGATTCGGTAGGTTACATCAGACAGTTGCCCTACTACCAAGTAGGGACCTTCCCATCGGCATTGCAACTTCGGGGATATTCCTTTTTTCTTTGCAGGATTGAACAGCCATACAAACTGCCCCTTCGATATCTGTTTCCCTGCTATCCCCTTGTCATAGTTGCGTTTCTGACAACGTGCACTCCTTTTTAGGTGCACCTGTGCCATCATGTAGGCATTTTGCATGCGCTGCCTTAACACCTCTCGATAATCTTCAGAGACCCCCTCTCCCTCTACAGGAAGTGTTCCCATTACTAGGTCTAGTGGGACTGAGACCTCCCTTCCCAACATTAGCATATGTGGGGTTTCTCTGGTGGATTCGGGGGGTGTACACCTATATGCGAACATTGCATAGGGAAGCTGTTTATCCCAATCTCTTTGCTTCTTGTTTGGGTCTATCATAACTGCAACCATGGTGAGGAGTATGCGATTGAAACACTCTACGAAACCATCCGACTTAGGGTTATAGGGGGTGGTGCGTGTCTTGTGTGTCCCCAGAATTTCGCACACTTTGGCACACGAGCCTAAAAGTTCCGACCCTGATCTGATGCAACTCTGCTGGAATCCCAAACCTGCAAAAGTACTCCTCCACCATCTTACTGGCAACTGTTTCTGCTGTGGCATCGAGTATCGGGTAGGCCTCCACACACACGGTGAAATAATCACCAACTACCAAAATCCACTGATTTCCATCTGCGGTTCTTGGCAGGGGGCCAATCAAGTCATGTGCAACCCTACCCATCGGTTCACCAACTAATCGTTGTTGCAATGCGGCCCGCGGGCTCCTGGGGGAGGTTTCTGACGTGCACATGTGTCGCATTTCCGGACCCATGAGCGCACGTCCGCATCCATCCCTACCAAATAATACCGCTGCTTCACTTTTCCCAGCGTTTTCCGGTGACCAAGGTGGCCTCCAGTCACCCCACCATGCAACTCGTCCATTACAGTTGGTCGCAGCTCTTGGGGAGGAGCATTTGCCACCTATCTTCCTCCCCAGATTCTGGTTCCCAGCGCCGGTGCAGCACCCCATCGCGCAGGGCGATCCGCGCCCAGGACAACCAGTAGGTCTTTGCCGCTAGCGTAGCAGGAGTCACTTTACGCCAATCGGGCCGCACGTCTGACTCCTCCCTTGCCAGCACCAACCACCCCATTGATTTGTCCTTCAGCTGCGCTTCCCAGATTCTATCCGCCGTACCTCACGGTTGGCCTGCCACCACTCTTACTTGAGAGAGTGGCCTCGGTGCATTTCCGGACTCTTGCTAGCCCGATCGCTTTGACTCCCTTCCTCACCCTCCACGCGACCACACTGTCGACAGGGCTTCCGCGACAGCCCGTCCGCATTAGAATGATTTAACCCGGGTCTGTGGACAACCTTAAAGTCATATTCTGCAATGACCTCTAACAAGCGTGCTAGCTGGCCCTCCGGATCCTTCAGACTCAGGATCCAACGCAGGGATGCATGGTCGGTCCTTATCGTCACTTTCTGTCCATAAATATATGGTCGAAAGTGCTTCAGATAAGCCACCACGCCCCGCCAGCAGCTCCTTCCTTGTCACGCAGTAGTTGCGCTCCAGAGTACATGTCGAAGTCGGACCTCAGTGTTCGTAGAAAATTACGGTTTTTTCGTGTCGCAGCTAATACGCAATGCCCTTGGCTGGTTCCCTGTCCAGTCACACACTGTTTTCGGCAAATCATTGGTAGCGCGGCTCGCTCTCTGTGACGAAAGTGACAAAACAGCCGTCAGTTTCGTGCAAGTGGGGAAAAATTCGTCCGGAGTGGGAAAATGGCAAAAAGGCTACTTTTTCCTCCAAACAAGGAAAAGGCGGGTTTTCTACAATTAGCAACCTAGCAGAAAGTTTACACTGTAAGTAATGAGCATACCGGTGAAATTTAAGCTCGTAAAATCAAGCAGATGTTTAGTTATGGCCCCCGGGATATCCCGTATAAACTTTTCGAAAGAAATCCCTATTACTTCGGAACAAGGCCCAGTATACAAGGGAGGAGTTGGGCTCGTTGGGCCTTGTTTACGGATCTATCTTTTAGGCCACTTAAAAAAAGATAGTAAGCATCAGTTGTCTTTTTTTAATACATGTACTTTTGTATGCATGGACTGCCGCAACCACGGAACGAAAGCGCCACGTTCACTTCAGACTCGTGCACAGAAGTGCACATGACATTGTATGTACCAAAGACGCGGTGCTATACGATCTTTGGTATATGTACTCAGGTTGCATGTTGTGCGTGCACAAGGTTAGTGGGCGTTGTAAGAAACTACGGGGGACAGCTAGGGACATCAGAAAAGCTCGGACAACTTTTGAAGAAAAAAAAAATGCGGCAAGATTTTTTGAGGCGGGCGCTGATGCTAAACTAATTATTTTTTTATGTGGCCTTTTCTCCTTTTTCAGACTCCCGTTCTATAGGGTTTGTACATGTTTGTACATTGGTTTTGTGTATACACAGCCATGTGTTGTGGATGAAAATATATGCGACCTCATTGATGCCATCTTGAGACCTACAAGTCAGATTAGATTGAAACGTGGTATGTTTATAGACAACCATGTGTTATAGATCAAAATGTAGGCAAAGCAATGCTGACATCATCAGCGGTTGTGTGGGTGCGTCCTATGTATACTGTACAATGCTCACCGCGCTGTGTATCTGAAAGTACAAGTCTCGTTGGTTGAAACATGGTTTGTGCATAGAGAGGAATGTGGATTAAATGAAAATGTACATGTAGGTAACATTGTGATGACTTTGTTTATGGTCATGGAGGGCAGCCTATATGTGCAATATTCACAGCTCTATATACATCCGAAAGTACAAGTCTTATTGGGTCGAAACTTGTGTGTGCATAGCCATGTGTTATAGATGGAAATGAAAGTTATGTCATGATGACGTCAATGGCACTCATGTAAGGGCATCCTATTTGTACAATTCAGAGCTCTATATATCCGAAAGTACAAGTCCTTCATGGTTCAAACCACTGGGTTGACACATGGTATGTGCACAGACCGCAATGTGTTGTAGAAGGTACGCAACGTAATGGTAATCCTCATGCGATTCCATATGAATATTCAAATTCTGCATATTTTAACATTCTTTTTAACACATCTTGTAATAAAACCAGTATTTTGGTATACAAGGCCTTTGTAATCCAAAGTAGAGCTTATGTGAGAACCAGTCATTAAAAAAAATGCCGAAATAGCCCTTGTTTGTTCACAAACAGGTCAAGTGAAGTTAAATCTTTGATTTTTTCACCTTCACGACAAAGTGAAACAAAGAAACAGCTATTGCTCGGCGGATAAACAGTCATTTGATGTATTTTTTATCTGTATTCATGCCTCTTTACCAGGGTGTTGCTCCAGAGGGCAGAAAAGTCTCATGTTTAAACAAACACATCTCGGAAGACGATGGTGAAATCCACATAGGTGGGTATTATTTTTCGTTAACACATGACAAATTTCTTGTAGTGGGAAGCATGGAGAATAATATATACAACTTTTTAAATGCATCCCGAATGCCAGATGAGATTTCGAAAGGGAGAGCTGGATATCACACCACACCATGAGGCGCTGGCACGGAACACCTTGACACTAGAGTTCCTCATTGTGGCCGACAGGCCAAGATTTTAGCAATAGTCATTTCCATAATATAGATTTCTTTTTCAGTAATTTTAACACCTGCATCACACACAGATTTCCCATAATGCTTCTCAAAAATCTATTTTAGCCTCAGTAGAAACATATCCACTTGGCCTGGTCCAAAGGGGTACTTGTTATGCAACCCAAGAGGCGAATTGAATCTCAGGTGTTTGTGGCACCATGAGGGGAACATTGGCCATTAAAAATAAATTGAAACAGAAGTCCATTTTTCTTTTTTATACAGTTGGTTTCAAGCCTGAATCACGAGACAGGAGTGTGGATAAGATAATTCTGTACGGCTGTCCTCAACTTGCAACTGGACAATCTGTCAAGTAAGCACAAGCTACAGTCAATTTTCCTGAAATATTTTCAAAAGACAATGCAGGTCAGTGATGTGTGATGTTGAAAAGACACAGTCCCACAGTTGCAGCCTTCCCTAAATGAAGTAACGAAACTATTGACGAAAAGCAAACTTGGTTTAAACATAGTGAGAGGACTAAGCTTTTTTGTAAAACAGTTCCTTGAGGAAGGCTGTCATTTTGAAGGAATTAAACACAAAAGACTTATACAACAATGTGTAAAGATGCATTTTTGGAAATTAACTTAATAGGCAATGGGTTGCAACGATGCACGTGTGAGCGTGGTTGCTGTAATTTGTCGGTTCAGTGCGCAACACTGCACAGCTGTAAAGCACCCTTCGTTTAATATTTGGGAATTTTATTAGCGCAGACCAACCTAATGTACATATGGCAAATGCTGGACCGTGGCTTTTAGAAAAATGTTATTCAATAACACCTCAGAGAGTTTCACTCTTCTTATTGGTCAAGAGTGTGTCACGTGGCTAATCTCAAACGGCTAAACACAGGCTGATGTGCGCAGCGTCACTCAGTATGCACCGCACGCGTGCCATTCTCCATATAAGGAATTCATTTAGTAGTACTCTCAGTGATCTCAATTATATAGACCTAATAATGGAAGGAGAGCCAAACATGAAGTCCACATAAAGCCATTTTGGAAAGATCAGATGTGATGGGGCACTTTTGAACTCATACTCTTATGTGTCACCTGCACTGTATTGCGCGTATTCCTTCTGTGGTCTATTTTGTGAAAAGGAGATTTTGAAGTATTTCCAAGATGAGCAGATTTTAGATTTCTATTTCTTTAATTGAAAATATTTCAACCTTACTGTTACTTACAATGGCCAATGGGTGAACAGCGCAGAACACAGAAACTGGAGGCCATGGACGAGCTGGTCAAAATGCAACTTCAACTGGCCTTGTTCACAAGCCAACCATATTGAATAGATTAAACCAAATGGCTTCCATGTGAAAGTCCACTGCTTAAATGATGTAGGGGCACCCTCTATGGTAGAAAGTTTTCATTGACTAAGCTACATCAGGGTTTTTATAAGGTTGCGGCCATATTGTGCGCCAACTGTTAGCACTAGTGGGTGATTGTTGATCCTCATTAGAAAGAGTGGATAGGACACTTGGTTGCACTAAATACGCACCTGTAAAAAACAGTGCAAATCGGAGGGAAATACGTAGGCCTCGCAATTTTCACTGGAAATACAAGT
>NW_019091567.1:10880-21867 GCF_001949145.1 Acanthaster planci
TGTATATGGTAATTGGTCGTTGTGTGTAGCCCAGAAATGAAAAGACTGAACTCATAATCACCAGCTTCACAGTAGCCCCACTTTGAAAAGAGGCAACGGGAATGTGGAAGCTTGAGTAGAGCCACATGCCACCGAACAATCAGCCTTTTCACTTTGCAGAGCACACTGGGCCACAAACCGAGAATTTTTGGTTTGGCAGGTGGCCTTTGTGGCCAAGCGAGGCTGGAATTCTTGAAGTCGGCTTTCGGAAAGAAATTCCGGAAAGAAGGCGTTAACTATCCTAAGATTTGGGTCATTCTAGAAATTTGGGGCCCAAAAGTGTGACATATTTGTTGTCTTGTTACATCTGACCTTTGTAACTTGGCATGTCTGGGAATATCATTGAAATTAATTTCAAACTACTTGTAAATATTTGTTTGGCAGGTAATTTGCATCATTTTTCACTCTGGGAGATCAAAGAATATATTTTAACCTTTCAAAATCATCTGCCAGATATGACAGGGACACAGAAACCATTGGTCCCCAAATTTAAAGGATGTCCAATTTCTCAGAGACCTGTTTTTGTTAACTGCTTGCTACTATTTGATATGCTGTCACTGAGTTGCCAATTGACTAGATACAAAGACTTCATTAATTACCAACAGAATGGCTGACTGGGATGGAGGGGAGAGCCAGAGGAGATTAGGGAGACATCACGAAGCAACAGGTGATGTGTGTTATTCAAGTGGAGTATTGTGAAACTAAATACTTGTACTAACTTTGCTAAAGAAAGTGTTTGTTATCCTTGCCAACTTAAGCCTATCATGATTCATGCATGCTGGCAAATTTATGGTTCCCTAAAATAAAAAAACAGAATTGCACTGAAATGAGTTTGTAAAGTATACTTCCAATTTTTCACCATCTGAAATTGAGTTTTTTGTTTTCAATTTCACATAAACTTACATTCATGTTAAATCTTCATGTAATTTTCTGTGATGGGCCACAAAGTTTCCTGTTCTACATTTACCTCAAACATGGAACTCATTTGAATCATGGAGGAGTACTGAAAGGACTTGTCAAATATGTGTACACAGGTATCCCATCCAATTGTCTTTGCGGTAATTTAATTGGGTGACAGTGTTAGACCTTCACAAGACCACACAAGACCAGCGCAAGACCAACACAAGACCTTCAGTCGAAATTCAAGTCAATTCAAGTCATTCAAATGAACTGCAACAAAAGCATTCCTTTGTCATTGTTCACCCAGTTACTTGTGACTGGTCTTGTGCATGGTCTTATGTCTGGTCTTGTGATGGTCTCGACTACAACACTGTTGGATGACTTCATTGGTGTCATTAAAGAAAGTGAATTGGGCTGCATGTTTGTGAACATTGCTCATTTCAGTACAGATTTTATTTTATAATGTCTGCCTTTCTTATTATAACAGGGCCACTGGATGATGACAGCCTCTACAGCATATCTACGCAGATTCATGCAGGTGAATGGAGGGGACTGGCAACAAGGCTTGGCTTCAGTGCTGCAGAAGTCTCCCACTTTCCAAGTGATCACTCCTTCACTGCAGAACAAATCAACCAGATGCTGGTCACCTGGAGAAACAGACAACCTGTTCATGTCAATCAGACAGAAGCTCTCTGCAAAGCATTGAAGGAGGTTGGAAATGCACAACTAGCTGACAACTTGACAGGTAAGTTACAGTGTGATGGGAGAAAGCAATAGTTGTGTTATTTGGATGAGCTGAAGACTCTGTGTTCAATATTTATCTTTTTGTGAGATCCATAAAAAAGTTAGTAAGTGCAATCTTTAGGGAAGATGCCGTTTTTGTAAAATTTATATGACATAATCTTGATAGAACTCAGACTTGAAATTATCACCCAGGTTTGAAACAGCAAGTTTCTATTGATATATTTTGTTAATTTGGATTTTTGTAGCTATCATTTTTCACCGTCCAAAAGGGAGACTTAACATTGCAAAGGCAAGATTGTGAAATTTGTATTTTTTGAAAGTACATAACTAATGAAATACATAACCCTCCTTCTGTTTAAACCGTCAAAAACAGTCCAAAATTCTTTCCACTTGATTTGCCCTAGTCACACAGACACATATGGGGAATGTGACTGATTTTGACTGATTTTGACAACTGTGTCAAGAATGCATCTTTGCTTAGAAGGGAAAATAATGGGTTCATGCTTGAAGGAGGGACATTTGTTATAAAATCTCATTAAATCTTAAAACTATCCTAATGCAAAATTACATTGGAACTTTGAAGAAAAGGATATTAAATACTTTCTTTTCAG
Source organism: Acanthaster planci (assembly GCF_001949145.1). Next base: position 13,175 of record NW_019091567.1, read on the forward strand.
AAAGATATTTAGCAATCAATACATATAGTTGTATTTTTTATGAATAAAGAGCAGTTGGAAGACATGGTTGTTGAACATATTACAGTCACAAAGTTCTACTTGATATTGTAATGTGTTTTGTTTTATTTGATACTGTATCAGAGAATCAACCAAGTGCATGCAAGCAACCAACCACACAGAGGGCTGTCTTATGCTCACAGACACCAGGTATGTGCACTAACCAATGTTTTAGGTATAATTTCTGAGTTACTTTTGCTAGAAAGGTCATTGCGAGAGCCTCACATTCTTCAGTAGGGGACTTAGTTGGAAAACAGGGTAAGTTGAAACATTCAGATTTTCTTCCACAGCTGGGATGAATTTTATGAAAAGCTGCTTCCTAGGGGTAGCCCTTAGCAAGAGCCATCCACCATATTGCCAGCAGCACTAATGTATCGATACATGTAGTTCTTAATTGGGAAAGGAAACATTTCTTGGTTCCTGCCGTGCGACTTATTTTGGTACGTATGTGTGCATTCATTGGACTTTGGAAGGACTCAACTGTAACGTTACAGTCAATGATTATTTATGTTAAATGTGGAGTACATGGTAAGTTTTATGCAGTCTGAATGTTGTATGTTGCAACATCGTGAGCCTTACAGGTAATTCTTAATTCTTTTTATTTCAAAAATTTCTATTGTGTACTGATTTACTGTCCAGCAAAGTGTTAAGTGGTTGAAAAAAAATAATTTATACTTTAACAGGTATGAGTTGCATGCATTATAAGACTATTGAACCATTTTGCCCCACATTCAAAGGTAAATAGATATATTTTGCTTTCTTTCACATTTTCCATACCCTCCCCTAAAAATAGGTTTCGTGACATAGAATATGGTCGGTATAAGGAAAGAGGCATCAGTTATTATGTGGAGGGGTGTAAGTGAGAAAACCATGATGAACTCACATGAATATTTAAACATGAATCTTTTCATTTATATTTGACATTTATACATTTGACATTCTTGATACAAAGGAGGCTGTTTGGGACCATTTACCATGTCCATTCTACAGTGCAAATAGATTAAGATTCCATTGTCGTTTTCTTCACAACAGGAGAGTTGGATGATAGCAGTCTGTATGACATAGCTGAACAGATTGATGCAAATGAATGGACAAGACTTGCTGCAAAGCTTGGCTTCAACCAAGCAAGAGTCTCTCACTTCAAGGACAATCATTCCAGTGTTGTTGATCAGATCAATGGGATGCTGGTTGCATGGAGGAAGAAACAACCAGGTGATGTCAATCAGAGAGAAGCTCTCTGCAAAGCACTAAGGGAAGTTGGGGACATCAATCTTGCCGATAAGCTGAGTGGTGAGTATACATGAACATGTTAAGAAAGGAATAAACTACAATGAACTCCGGCTTTGTGTATTTTGGCATTCTCTGGACCCAAAAGTTGTGACTTAAGCAAAGCCGACTTCTACTGTAAGTCCTCACTTTGCCAACTTACATGTACATGAAATGATGACCGACACAAACACACTTGTAAATGTATGCATGCAATTCGGTTGCAACACTCCAAATATCTAGTCCAAGACTCAATGAAAACATGCAACATGATTTCTGTTACAGTGCTCCGAGTATTTGACATAGCGATGTAGCGAAGCGTAGCATTCCATCAGTCCAAACTGAGTGCCTACATGTACATGGACCAGAAAACGCTGAATTATCCTGGCAACAACCCAACAGGAAATTATGCTCTACTAAACCACTGAAAAACATTTGAAATTCATGAAAGCTGGGCATAAAGAGGATAAAAAAAAATAATAATAAAAATAAACTAGGCATAAAGAGGAATCTTGTTCTGTTTACTAACTCACTGTACTATTTCAGAAGTTTTTGATCATTCCAAGTTTTCAGAGGCTTGAAGTTTGGATTGTATTTTGAGTTGTTGCAGGGGTCACTGGCTCCCGGCCATTCCTTGGCTTTGTCACCTTTTTTAGCAGTAGAAACGAATGTTCGTCAAGTCGTCCCAAAGTAAAGTCATCCCTGGGTCAACTCGTTCCCGAGTCAACTCGTCCCCAAGTCAAGTTGTCCCCCGTATAAAGAACTAAATTATAATCTTAGTGCGGCAATTCTTTGTGGGGGGGATATTTTGTTTCTTTTAATTTTTTACTGCAGCAATTAATTTTTTTGGAGGGGGGAATTTATTTATTTGGCGTTTTCGCAATTTTGCGAAAAAGGCATTCTTTTTGTTCTTTTTTGTTTTGCTTCTTCTTCTTCCTTTTTCTTCTTCTGCTCAAAAGCCTGTTTGTTTTGTACACGTTTTTTCTACCGGTGACTTCAAACTAATTACACCAATGAACAACCCTTATGCATAGATGGTCCTAGAAACATGACGTCATGATGACATCATTTAATGATTTATTTTCGATTTTTAGATATTTATTTCAGCCCATTAACTTTGTACACCTTTTTGAGGCACTATTTTCGTACCTTAGTAATCATTGACTGTCGTCAAACTTGCAGCTAGTACTAACTATAAAGCAAAGATAATTCTGAAGTATTTACGTCATGATGACGTCATCACGTGATTCATTATTAAATTTTGAATATTTAAATGTTCCGTTTAATTTATAAAAATCCATATAAATTGACTCTGGACTCCCGCAACATTCTGTTTGCAGCAGGTGCCATGAAAAAATGTGGTCTTCAATTCATCTCGTGTGGGTCAAATCACGTGACCCCTCCTTCCGGTCAAAACCTAAAGTGGTCTTATTGTTTAAAAGTGGTAATAGGTATCAAGTTGTTTTCAACAGTGTTAGTCTGCTGAGGTATAGCATTTTTCAAATATCTACCGATGACATCACCTAATTGTCGAGTGCCCTCTAGCGACAGGTTAAAAATTAGAAAAATGCGTTTTTAATAGATGTCTGTGAATAGATGTTTGTCCGAATTGCCTAAAAATTGATGTAGATGACTGACTTTACCCAATCAACACGTGTGTGAAGTTTGGGGCTTATCACGTCATCACACCGGAAGTTTCTTTTATTCTTCAAAATTCGGTAAAAAAAATCAACCGTAAGAGATATAAGCGTGAATTGTCCACGAGATGACAGCTAAAACATTGGAGTCAGGTGCACGAAGTGCATGACTGGTGTACTTTTTCACACATGTGAAGCGCCGTCGACAAAAAAACCCTAAAATATAAATTGCCAACTCAAAAATCCAATTTGCATGCTGTGAATATGCTACTGTGTGTGTGTAGACACCCAATATCTGCCTGCAACATAGACGGCGCACAGTGCATAGGGCATTATCCTCGGGACTTGCCAAAATGACGACCACGTGCTGCCGAGAGCAGATCGTATGTATGGAATACCAAAAGGGACAAATGTGTAAGATATCTAATCTGTGCCTTTTCCACGATAAGTATTATGTTTTGTGTTGTATATTGTATTGTACATGTCTTATAGGGTTGAAACCTTGCAGGTAGTTAGGAAGGGAAGGTTTACAAATGAAAATTGACCTCAGGTGATGACAATACCATCAGCAGACGAGTCACGTGACATTAAATGGTGCCTCATTTAAAATACTATATCTCCTGAAGTGTATATCCAAATTGGTTCAAATCTTGCAGATATCTTGAAAAGGGAGTGCTTGAGACAAATTTTGACCTCGTGTGATCATGACTTCATCAGGAGACAAGTCACATGACATTAAAGGTGCACACTTCAAGGCCCTATATCTCCTGACGTAGCTGTCCGATCGGGTTCAAATCTTGCAGATATCTTGAAAAGGGAGTGCTTTAGAGGAAATTGACCTGACATTAAACCTGCACTGTTTAAAGCCTAATATCTCCTGAAGTACATGTTCTATCAGGTTGAAACTTTGCAGATAACATAAAAGAGGGGTGTTATATACGAAAAATGACTTGATGTGATGATGTCGTGGTTGTTTCAATGTACAAAAGAATGCAAAAAAGCCCTCTGTTCTGTTGGCAAACAGACAGATAAGCTCTCGTTCTTTTATTGGGAATTTTTTCTAATTAGTTTTGTTTATTTTTATTTATTTTTATTTCAATTAATTATCATTTCTCAGACAGGACTGAATTATTTCTTTTGAAAGTGTGTTGGCTCTGAAAAAAGCTGGTTGATTTGAAGATTCAGGCCTGGTTTTCCTACAGTGATGGTCCAGTGAGATGCTTGCATTTGGCAAGGAGACTGGACGTCTTGGTAGCACTCCCACAGCAGAAACAGCTGCCCCTGCTTTCTTCGAACGTTCTTCCTCTGACGACGGTGAAGCTTAGACTCCTTGACCAGGCGCATCTGCATCGTCACCAGAGCAGCTTCTTGGTGGAGGAGCTTGATGACAGTGTAGAAGTGATCTTGCTCCATCCTGCCCGGCCATTGAGACGCTGGTGCCAGCCCTCTTCATTATTATTCGTCCTGATGCTCCGCATAAAAACGGACCAGTTGGCTGTGCTCCAGGTAGGATGCTGCAGCCCTGTTGCGGAGATGTGTAGTCACATAGCTGATGCAGTGGTGCTGAGGTAGCTCTCACTGCCAGCTGGTGGAAGGCCTCGGGGATGTGTTCTGCGGGTAGAAATGGCAGAGACATCAACTGCCTAATGAAGTCGTTCACAGATGCATCTGTGGTGTAACCTCCCTGCAGGCCCAGCTCTTGAGACTTCCGCCAGACAGCCTGGGTCCAGTGGTAGAGACAGCCGTACATGTGCATGTCACCAAAGACGGACCTCACTGCCTCCCAAACGGTGGATTCAAAGTCCACGACCACTTTGCAGAGACTGCTTGCGTGTAAAGGAAGCCGTCGCTGTAGGGCCCACAGCACCTGAAATGGATAGAAAGTGAAAGAAAAATACACAAGAAAAGAACTTGTTCAATTATTTATTCACCTACAACAAGGAAACAAATCAAAAGAAAAATTGACTCAACAATCATTACCATTATTATCCATTAGGATAATTTAAAAAAGGAAAAGAGAAAAGAATTAACTTGTTTATTTAATTAACTTGTTAATTATTTCTCCACCTGTAATAAGGATACCAATGAAAAGAGTAATTGGCTCAATAATATTACCATTATTCCCCTTTTAAAAGAATAATAATACAGTAACGGCAACCTAAACAGGCCCAGCCGCCAGTAAGGGGAACTAACTATATTTCTATTAAGTTAAACAAAAAAACTCAGTGAGAATACAAGGAAGGAAATTCAAATTATACCTTCAAACAATTGAATTTATTAATTTAATAGGCGCTTCTTAACCTATGACCAAAAAGGGGGGGCGAATTGCAAACTGAAACAGTCTGAATGGTATAAAATAGTACCAGATGGGACCAACTACGGTGAAACACCGTTGTCTGGCGTGGCAAGGGAAATGGGCACAAGGTAAAACTACTAAGGAAAATAAATTAGAACATACTCACAGAAAAATTGCGCAAACCATCGAACCCTTCCAGAAAAATTAATTGTAGTGGTGGTGTAAAGTAATAGCGAGAATATATTTCATTCAACTAAGGATCCTGCAGCAGGAACAGAAATGAAAACAAGGGATCAAAATCTCACCACCATCCACTACCGTGCCCCAGCCGTAAGTCCACACCTACTAGCCTAAAAGGCAGCTTTTATAAGCCTGCAGAGAAAGTTATGTAAGAAATGTTGCAACACTGCTATAGAAACAAGAAAAGGAATTCTTAAGACTGCAATGAACAAACCAAATTAGCATTACTGAGGAAAACAGAGCCATAGCCAGGCCAGGGCTCCAGGGTCAAATGAAATATCAAAAGATTAATGAACAAGAAGGGCCTGCAGTACTGTGGCCAGCCCACTAACATTTTAAAGGAACTTACTTCTTAACTTAAAAAAGGAAAGACCCAAATTTTGTTACAATACCAAATAATAACAATAACACCATACCAAAAAATGACCTACCCTTTTGTAGTCTTTCTTGGTCCGTCTTGACATCATAACAAATGCTAGAGGCACGTGCTTGATGTCACCCACATCTCCCTTGATGAATGCATGGATGGAAAACAGCTGGCTGAAGGACGCTGCACCAGCATGAAGGTTCCATCCATGTACCAGGTCTTGGCACCGTCGGGGACAGCAGCTTGCTCGTCGGTGAAGAACATAAGATACCTTGCCTCACCGACCTGGATGTCCTTCCGGAGGAAATTGCTTGGAATGTGGCTGTCCATGATGTCCAAGGAAAGATGCTTTGTCTCTGGGAGGCGCTGACCTTGACAGGTTCGGTTGGTGGTGCGTTTGAGCAGCTGGAAGAAAACCCGGTGCCCTTTTCCACCTGAACTTCTTCTACAGTGGCACTGGCGGAGCGGGAAAGGTCGCCCTGGGCCACCTCTTTCACCTTGGCAACAATTTCCACCGCTGCGTCTTTAACTGGCCGTGCTGGGTGTATGTGGTGGCAGTCAACACCGAAGTTGAGCACCTCGCTGTAAAACTGTGACAGAGCATCGGTAGGACTTGCTTCGGACGCTGCACAGCCAGGTTGTGCTGGTGGGGCTTGTCGTCTTCCAGGCGTTAGTGTAGCCGTGGTTGTCAACGACCAGTACCTTCCCTCATTGAGACCCACCCTCCGCCATGCGGAAGTCGGGAAGGGGTGTCTCCTCGGGTGGAGATGGGATGTCAAACAGTGTAGCGATATGTAAGTTGTTTTCGCTGCTGCCCTCCCTGGGTTCCTCTGGGATGAGAGAAGAAGCCGAAGCTGGACAGGAGACACATTCATTGCACACCCACAACTCAGGGAGCAAAGGATCCTGCACTATCCACCAGTACTCTTCGGAAGAAAACCTGATGTTGCCAGCACTCACACTGGTCACACTGGAAGGCCTGCTGGCATGCAGTAACAGCACTGGAACATACAACACAAAAAGCCGTCGCTTTTCGGATGCAGATCGTTGGAATCTTGACTTAATAGCTTGGATCTTCAAGAGGCTTGGCTTGATCTCCACATTTAGCACCACTGGATTAACTGCGACAACATTTTATAGACTTTGATGGGATTCTGAGTGGATTACAGCCAACCAATCAAATTACAGACGAATTGAGGGTGAAATGAGCCCTAGAGAAATTTGCACGACAAGTATAGAGTGTCCCAACGCAGAGCGTCCCCAGCTCAGTTGTCAGCCTGTGTGCCACATCTAAAGCTGCCGTGAAACACCGCCTTCGTCAGTGAAACGTCAAAAGGGTGGCTGTGAGCATTGAGCATTGCTGCTCGGACAAAGCTGAATTTGGAGCGCTCACACACACACCACTGATACAGAACCCCAATTATACCCTAATTTATCGATAAGTAACTTCGTTTTACAAGAGCTTTATTACAAAATACAACTTTAATACAATCGTGACAAAATTTCCTTCACTATACACTCTTAAAACAACCCAGTCAAAATGTTAACTGATTTCCCAGTAATTCAAAGTAACTAAAATTCATTTCTGCATTACTGATTTCATAAAATTATTCAAATAAACTGGAAATGACTACTGGAAGATTTGAAATTTAAAAGATGTTCAAACTGCTTTGACAATTCAAAGAATAGGCCTATGTGCTGCTACATTAGTACACACCAGGAATCGCCTTTTTAATAAAAATGTGTGTCACGTCTTGGTTACTGTCGATATCAAAATGGTACGTGTTGTTTTAGTAGTTTTGTTACGGTGCATCTTTTTTGAATACTTGTTTTTCAGTATTTTGCTTACAAAAAACAGTCTAAGGATATTTGTTTTAATGTTCACATCCACGTCATATCATTTGGGACACTCAGGTTATAAAAATGACCAGACCAGGGTGAGAAGAGCAGTATCACTGATAAAAGAACTGAGACATTCTTTAACAAATATTTGACCTATTTGTGTGTATGAGTTTATGCTAATGTTTTCATTTTATTTTTTTTGTACTCAATTGTACTGCCATATGTTTGTCCCTATTTACCTTTTGGTACAAACTAAATATTGGTTTATGGTTGGTATCAGTCTCGGATGTCATGGTCTCGGTCTTGAAGGAGTAGGTCTTGGTCTCGGTCTTGGTCTCAGACATCAAGGTCTCGGATACAACACTGTTACAAATTAAACATTCTAATGGATATGCATTAGGGAGACATGGGGACTTGATGAGAGAGACTGCCGACTTGCGTGATTTGCAGAGTTGTACCATTTCAACTTAGCTGGAGTCTACTGTAATTGCCTGTCATGCATGTGATCAGTGAACAATACTTCCACATATTGTGCCCTGCTAGCAAAGCTGAAATATCTTTTTGCCATAAATTGTTAAATTCTTATTTGAGATTTTTTGACATTGCTTTATTTATTTGATAATATTGGTCCTTGCATAAAAGTCATGCAGGGTTTGCTTTTCAAAAGGCCTACAAGTATAACTAAATGTCGTATTATCCGGCCGGGCTGCCGGATAGGTTTCTGTGCCGCAAGCGCAAGGTTCTCACTGATACGACTGCGATTAACGGACGACGACACTGTCTCTGTTGTTTACTCTACAACTGACGAAATCTTTATTGAAGCTCTCCTCAATAAAATAGGGTTAACAGACTGATTGGATGGTACATAGGTCGACAGGCCGACGGATAAACGGACCTCTGTAATATTAGGAAAATAACACAATTACTTACATGTACAGTAGATAATAGAGGGATCCCACATTAGCGCCGTCTGCGCATATCCGGGTTG
>NW_019091567.1:22880-48952 GCF_001949145.1 Acanthaster planci
ATTTTGGGTTGTGTAAGGTTGGAAAGTATCCCGGGAACGAGGGGAGCAGAATAAGAAATGTAAGATATTAAACCCACACAAATTACACATTTTTTCCATTTCCTGACATAAATGATTGATCAAAATTCAACAGACTGAACAACTGTGTTAGCTCATTCAGTTTTTCCTTGTTGATTCGACACTATGCACACCATTCATATTAAATCTGGGATTGGAACAGTTGTGCCTGATTAAAATTAGATTAAATTTGTCATAGTGTTCAATCACATATTTCTTATCAGAAAGATTAGAATTTGTTCTGTTTCTTTGTTTTGTGGAAATTTCACTCTTAGAGTACAGTGCGTCTGATGTGCAGTCCCTGAATGCTGCCAATATCTGTGAAGATGAACTGAAGTCACACTACAAGGAGACAGGTAGCTTTCTACAGATGAACCCATGGTGTGAGGATCTCAAAAAACCCATTGCAGAGATGTGTACCAAAGTACAGTTAATAACTGGTGAGGGAAAAACAGAATATACACTGGTATCTTATGAGGAAATGTTGCTGCTGAAAACAAAAGAAGGTAAATTGATCCCAATAGCTGTACTAAGTGGGCTGGCTGGTAGAGGAAAGACCACTCTTTTTGACAAGATTGCATATGATTGGGCAGCTGGCTCTTGCAAGGTCTTACAGAAGTATAAACTGGTCTTCCTGTTGAAAATGTGTAATCTGAAGCAGGAGTCAAATCTTGTTGGTTCAGTTTTTGACCAACTCCTAGCAGAAGACACAAATTTAGACTTGAATGCTCTGGAGTCATACATCAAGATGAATTCTGGCAAAGTCCTCATACTCTTGGATGGCTTTGATGAGTTGAGGACCACTTCCCTCAACAAATCCTCATTTGGTTCCATTCTGAAAATCCTCAATCGTAGGATGTGTAGAGGTTGCACTGTACTTGTGAGCACCCGCCCCTCCCACTTAGTCAGATTGACAACGAAGGCATTGATTCAACAACCATTCACACATGTCAGGGTCATGGGGTTCAGTAAAGAAGACATCACTGAGTATGTGAACAAATTTTACTGTGATGAACCTACTAAGGCAAAGGAACTTCTGACAAGGATTAGATCCTCAAACCTTTTTTCAGTTTTGGCAGAGAGTCCAATGTTGCTTCTGATGATGTGTTCCCTGTGGAGTAAAGATTCCAAACTTCCAGAAACAATGTCCAGCTTCTACCACAACGCAGTTGATGAAATTGGAAAAAGAAAAGATGTGTCAGAACAAGAAATAAACAGTGTAGTGATTGAACTTGGCAAGGTTGGTTTGCAAGGTCTCCTTTTTCCAGATCAAGTGCTGTCTTTTAAAGACAGTGACTTTGAGCCGGGAGAGCTTAACCTTGCTCTAAAAGCAGGTATTTTGACAACACAGAGAGTCTTCAAGGGACGAGTCCCCCACGGCAGTGTGCAGTTCATTCATAAGACATTCCAGGAATTCTGTTCTGCTTTATACCTCCAGAACTTGTTTGAAGTAAACAGACAAGAATTTCAGAAGATTCTGAATGAAATTGTGTCAAAAAGCCCAGTGGATTTTGAATACCTTTTGCGCTTTTGTTGTGGAGGAAATGAGACGTGTACATTTGAGATACTGAATGTGTTTCTGGCGAAGTGTAAGAATCGTTTGTCAGTTAGGGATAGGGTGGGTCAGTTGGCACTTCACTGTTACTTTGAAAGTCAGTGTAAGTGCCTACCATCTAAGAAGTTCATACAAGCAGTCTTACGTGATAACATCAACCTTCATGGTCTTCTTGATGATACATTGCTTTCAGTGACATACTTTCTGAGACGTGTTGCAGAGGATAGTGGCAGTGCTTACCTTGATAAAATAAAAAAGCTGAACATTTCGCACTGTGAGTGGATAAGGTCTGTCACAGATTTGGCCTTTGCTGTGAGTGCAATGAAAAGCCTGAATAAGGCACAAATCATTGGTAGCTTAACCAGTGAAACCATAGCACCTGTCATGAAGTCTCTCCGTAATCTAGCCAAATTGGTTTCATTGAATCTCTTTTACAACTATCTGGATAGTACAGCAGCATCATGGGGAATGCATTTGAAGGAGATCAAGCCCCTGCAGTGGTTGAACTTGAGTCACTGCTCATTGAATGGAGAGGACATGGTACATGTTGCTGAGTCACTCAAGGATCTTCCCAATTTGGCTAGATTGGATGTTCCTAATAATAACCTTGGTGGTACAGCAGCATCATGGGGAATTCATCTGAAGGAGCTCAAACCCCTGCAGGAGCTGATCTTGAGGAACTGTTCATTGAATGGACAGGACATGGTACATGTTGTTGAGTCACTCAAGGGTCTACACAATTTGGCTACATTGGATATTCCTGGTAATAACCTTGGTGGTACAGCAGCATCATGGGGAATCCACGTGAAGGAGCTCAAGCCCCTGCAGAGGCTGGACTTGAGGAACTGCTCATTGAATGGACAGGACATGGTACATGTTGTTGAGTCACTCAAGGATCTACCCAATTTTGCTGAATTGGATGTTTCTGATAATAACCTTGACGGCACAACAGCATCATGGGGAATGCATCTGAAGGAGCTCAAGCCCCTGCAGGAGGTGGACTTGAGTCACTGCTCATTGAATGAACAGGACATGGTACATGTTGTTGGAGCACTCAAGGATCTACCCAATTTGGCTAGATTAGATGTTTCTGGTAATAACCTTGGTGGTACAGCAGCATCATGGGGAATGCACTTGAAGGACCTCAAGCCCCTGCAGAAGATGGACTTGAGGGGCTGCTCATTGAATGGACAGGACATGGTACATGTTGTTGAGTTACTCAAGGATCTACCCAATTTCGCTAGATTGGATGTTTCTGATAATAACCTTGGTGGTTCAGCAGCATCATGGGGAATGCATTTGAAGGAGCTCAAGCCCCTGCAGAGGATGGACTTGAGTCATTGCTCATTGAATGAACAGGACATGGTACACGTTGCTGAGTCACTCAAGGATCTACCCAATTTGGCTAGATTGGATGTTCCTTATAATAACCTTGGTGGTACAGCAGCATCATGGGGAATGAACTTGAAGGACCTCAAGCCCCTGCAGAGGATGGACTTGAGGGGCTGCTCATTGAATGGACAGGACATGGTACATGTTGCTGAGGCACTCAGGGATCTACCCAATTTGGTTTCATTGGATGTTCATAGTAATAACCTTGGTGGTACAGCGGCATCATGGGGAATGTATCTGAAGGAGCTCAAACCCCTGCAGGAGCTGGACTTGAGAAGCTGCTCATTGAATGGACAGGACATGGTACATGTTACTAAGTCACTTAAAGAGCTGCCCAACTTGGTTTCATTGGATGTCTCTGGTAATGCAGACCTGGCTGGTACAGCCACTTCATGGTGCTTGCCTTTGAAACATGCAAAGGCCCTGCGGGACCCGGAGCTCTACAGCTGTGAGCTGACAGAAGAGGATAAGAAACGCCTTCATGATGCACTGGGTAACCTAGATAAATTGCTTCTGTAGCACTAGGGGATATTGCTTGGTAATTGACAGGAAAAAATGAATTTTGGTTGTAACATTTCAATGACAAGTTGATATGAGATATCATACAAGCAAACACTGAAAGGTTTAGTGTGTGTGCATGCCTTAGCCAGACTAATTTATTGTGCATTTGTTGTAAAAGAAACTTCTGGATTCTAAATACATGCATTGAACAAATAACCAGCCCATTGTGTACCTTACATTTTGTTCAAATTTATGAAATTCATATATCCATTAAACTTATGTGGTCACCAGATTCCCCTGAGCGAAGCACTAATAAAATCAGAGCTTTACAACTCAGTGCAACTAGTTACATGTCCCTCATAATGCAAAGTCCCATTGAAAACCTACCCTGTCAAGAAGATACAAGCTTGCAACAAAACTAGAACTTTGGTAGCACATTCATGCATGTTACACCAACAGTAGATTTTCTAGATGTTGCACATGCAGAAGAGAGAATATTTCATCCTTCTTTGTTGCAGCGACTCAAGAGAAGTCGTGGTGCCTTCAACAATATTAACTGTAACCTTCTTCCTCCATTCTTACAGTTAAAGTTTTATGTTCTTTTTCCATTTCTCCTTGGATGAAAAAACACATTGAGAACTGGTCAGACTTTGACCTTGTGAGGTGGATTGACTAGTGATTGTGAGTGATGGTACTTCCTTGTTGCCCTCGTTACCGGTAGCTAGTAGGATGTTGAAGCGCAGGAAGCCAAAGTTGGAAACAAGGCAAGCAAAAACAATCCGCACCATCGGCTAGTGGCATTTGGGTGCCTGTGGATGTTGAAAATCTTCTTTTATTTGTTTGGTGTGATTGGCACTTTCCAAACTAGTAATGATGAGTGAAGGCATTCGAAACCTTGCCAGAAAGTGTTACATGTAATCATCATGATGACCATGTGAGAGGTTGAGCTGGTCTGACTATGGACCCTATTAACCGCTGCTGTGGCAGACTTGGCAATTGTCTTGTGTCCATAAGTCACAAGATGTGCAATGTACAATGCTAGGCAAAATGGGTCAACAGGAAACACTGTGATGCCAGCTTGGGAAGATGCCCTACTCTCCTACCTTCCCAAGATGCCTTGGCATTTCTTGGTAGTTGACAAAGCCTTTGTTGGCATGAGCAGGGTTTGTAGGTTAAATCAGGTCGGACTGTGTAAGATGAAGTTCCAGAGGGAGTATACCAGGCTATTCCAAATCCTTGTCAAAACAAGAGGAGAACAGCAACAGTTAATGGGTTCAACATACAGTAAGTACAAAAAAAAAACATCGAGTAGAACTCATGATACAGAAATCACCGTAGGCCTAAGTAGTTTCTCAAATAGAACTTCATAGGTACTGAGAACCCATGTTGCAAAATTCATCCTCGGTGGGAGACTTTCAGATGCATGGTGACGGCAGACAAACCAGTCCTTTTCCACAGTTGCGCACATGCTCAGGATTAACGCGCATGCCTAGAACTGCACGCACATGCCCACACCAACCAAAAAAGGATCATTGTGTGTGCCGCTTATAAAAGCTATATTTTTAAAGTGCCAGGCTCTTTGGTCTAGGAGTTAAGACTAAAGCTTGCATGGTGTGAACTCGTTTGCCTGTAATTATTATGATTTGGTGGGTTGGAATTTGAAATTGTGCTGCCCAGCTCTTGTGAAGACACATGAATCTTGCACAAAGAAACTTGTAGTACGTGGTTTCAGTTGAATAGAAATTGCATGTTTTGATTCCAGTAACGAAAGTTCTGGCTGTTTAAAGCTGTATTTCCATTGTCAAAGGACAGGTAGGCCGAGTTAAAATCTGCTTCATTTCTATTCTGTCATTAGTGCTGTAAACAAGGTGACTCAGCAACAGTGTCTTTCTTTTACTGTGTCTCTGCTGCTTTCTGGTTCCCTTGGAAGTGAGTTCCAGTCATCTACCACTTTCTGGCTGAAGACACTCAGCCTGTCGGCTGTGAGGGGATCTTTCTTTGACTATGTCTCTGCTGCTTTCTGGTTCCCTTGGAACTGAGTTCCAGTCATCTACCACTTTCTGGCTGAACACACTCAGCCTGTCAGTTGTGAGGGGATCTTTCTTTGACTATGTCTCTGCTGCTTTCTGGTTCCCTTGGAACTGAGTTCCAGTCATCTACCACTTTCTGGCTGAACACACTCAGCCTGTCAGTTGTGAGGGGATCTTTCTTTGACTATGTCTCTGCTGCTTTGTGTTTCCCCTGGGGGAGTGAGTTCCAGTCATATATCACCCATTGACTTCAGAAACACATTCAGTCTATCAGCTCATCAGGTGGAAAATCTCTGTATATATATCTACTTGTCTTTTTTCACTCTCTGTTAGGAATCATGAAATCCAGAATTTAACAGTCCTAGGTCTCTTTCCCTGTAGTCCCCATGGTATTTCCATCCCTCAAGAGAAACGCATGAAGAACCTATGCCATGTCAGTGATTGAAACCTGTCTCAAGAGGTTGAGTAAAATAGTTTCTGCTTATCAGACTAATCAGTGAAGAGTCTGTTCAGATGAATCCTGGCAGTCAAATGTAGATCTTGTAACAGAAAAGGTATCTTTGATGCACAGATGAAGCACCTGTCTTGGAAAGACAGTCCCCTGACTCTGTCCTTTTGAAAGGTTTGGTTTTGTTTCAGGATTAATTTCAGTGCTGTGCAAGCAGCCTAACAGTTTATGAGGAGGCAGTAGGCAGACTATGCATTGGTAACCACAGCATACTACTAGATAATTCTGAGCTTTACAGCCGTCTATAGTGGCAGCTGTTTGACTAGAGACACAAAAACGCTCTAAATGGGGCCTGAGCAATATTTCCCTCTTTGGTTATCAATTTCTGCAAGTTTTTCAATGCACCTGAACATTTCATGCTCATGAGTAAAGCGTGCATGCTTTAGTTTGAATGAAAAAGTGAAGCATTTTATGTTTTGACACAGGTGCTTTTCCCTATTGCAATTAAAAAATAGATGGATCCAACAAAATTGACCTGTAAAATTTGACATTAAAAATGGACATTGATTTTCATTACATAATAGAAATCACCGTCTGGCCTCAATCCAGTTGCTTTTGTAGCCTTCACACTGAAACACACAAAAAGCAGGCAACGGAGTAATGGCATGTATGTATAACACAATCCAAGAAACACCCCTCTTATGTAATAGAAACTTACTGGCCCCCTTTGTTTTGTGCATCAAAACAGTTTCTTTTACAGAAGAGTGTAGAAAGTAATTGTATTGCTATCTGTACTCTCTTAATACAGGTGTTTCACATTAGTGCGCCTCCAAGAGTTTGCAACGCGTTGACCAATCACAGTGCTCTCAATCTGTTGACTCACGTTTGGAAAAGGTTGACAAATTTCGTGCACTGTGATTGGTCAACGCATTGCAAACTCTCAGTGGCACACTATTGTGAATATTATTAGCATTACTGAGCAGATACCTCATCAAGCCAGTAAATTATAGACTGTAATAATTGTAATTAACCCTAACAGTCCCAAATCCTCCAATTTCAATACGATTTTACATACATCCTAGGGGGTTAGGGTTAATGGCAGTAAGGTCATTACTCATTGGAATATTGATCAAGGATATGTTTGTGCAGAACCAGGATTTCTCTTTTTATGATAATCAAAGAAAACACTGCTACATGCATGAAGTTGAAATAGAAACAAGTCAAAGGGCTGTTATCTTTGCTACTGGATTTTGATATTATTTGTAAATAATCTAACAAAGAGTCAAGATTGGTGTTTGTAAATAGTGCACAATCTTGGAACTTGCCAGAACATGAATTTAATTTACGCAGCTCAAATTGGTTTATTTACTCATTGCTGGCAACTGTTGAGCAAGATTGACCACTAAAGTGTCAGTGTCATTGCACTATCAACTCTAATCTAACAGGGTCATGCGGTGGATGTACTATACACATAAATTAAATGTCTGCATTCATGTAAGTCATTGGAAAGCAGATGATGTCATGTACGTGTAACTACATGTAAGTTTACATGAAAGAGCTTATGTGTATAACTTGAATGCGATGTAAAATAATTTTCTTTAAAGTTGCTTGTGAAACGTAATTTTTTTGCAGACTCAAACTTCAAGGGGCGCACTAAGGATGGACCAACTTGGAATTATGACCTGTTGTAACAGCCAAATGTTTAGTTTCAAATACACTTGTACGTGAAATTTGACTTGTCACACTTTTGATAACCTTTCACGATTCATGATTTTTTTGTATTGAATTCAGCAATGATTGGGAGGTTTATTTGGTGAGTTTCTATGTAAGATTTGATTGTATACAAATGCTCATCTATGCCAATTTCTTGGACAGCATTCTGGAATTCTGTGTTGGGATTTTTATAAACTGAAAGACAGCTGCACAGATTTCAGTTGAATTCTAAACTTTGAGGAAACCAAACAAGACAGTTCTGAGTGACAGGGTTTGGCTGTGTGTGTCAGTATTGTTGGTTGCAAATAAAAAGTATAAATATTTAGAGACTGGGTCATTTCAAGGCACAAATATCACTGAAATATTTCTGATGCGTTCCCTGGAGGGACCACACTATCAAAATGAGGGTTGCCTGTTGCACATACTCAGAAATAAGTGAAAATTCTCATCTAAAGGATTCCAAAGTTTGATTTGCATTTATATTGTCTGAAAGGCAAATCCATCCTTAACAATAGATTCTCCAGCCAAATCAACTTACAAAGCTTCCTTTTTCAAATGCATTTCAGTAATTACTTAGATCAAGAGTCACTTAAGATTAAACTAGGTACATCAAGTACTTAAGAAAATGTAAGGTGCAGTTGATAGAGATAGTGACATTGTTTTAATATCTGAGAATAGTGGACCTACATGTACATGTAATTACTCTTCACCAAACAACTTGCCTGTACTAAACTATACATGTTATGGAACCGGGAGGTCTGTGCAATACGCTGATGAAGACAGTGCATTTGTTCATGGAGAGAAAAAGACACCACTTTTATATCATTATACGTTTGCATAAATATTGTCATACAAGTTAGAAGAGAAGATGCATTTTTGTAACCTTTGATCTGAATCATGGAGCCTGCCAGCATTTAAATATGTAACTCACGTTTTGTTCCTATCCTGGATCACTGGCAACTCCTGAATTACCATTAAATCAACCATAACCTGTAAAATCTCACCCGTGGTTAAGTCGCTGGGAAGCAGTACCGTTAATATTGCAAGATGAAAATGCTGTGAAATAATGTCAGAAGAGTTAGAGAGCTTCAATTACAACTTGTGTCTAATGAGTATGCCATGGAACATCTGTTTTGAATGTTATTTGTGTAACCTACCTTCTCAGATTGAAAACGGAGTCACCATTTCACGGTATAGTACTTGTATTTATAATCAAGAGTGTGTATTTTCTTCCATACTTGTACTCAATGTAAATGCACTCATACTTGTGCAAGTGTTCTGGCCTGCAGCGTCCAGGAAGGTTTAAAAACTATTACATAGTCCTGAGTTTTACACCACTATTTTGGTATTTAGCTGAGGAAGCCGGGATTCGGCATCACTTCATTTTCCCCACAGTACTTAATACCGATTTATTTTCTCATATAGTGCTGTAGATTCAATTGGGCACTGAATCCAGAGTTCCTTTGCCAACTGTCTCATCTTTTGTAAAGACCTGAAGAAATTGTTTTGGTTTCCCTATTGAAAAACATTCCTGATTTTTTTACAAGGCTTAGGGTACCCTTCCTGTCTGTACTTTTTGGAAGGTCTCCCTCAGTAAATTCAACTAGTTCTCTCTCATGATTGTATGGGTTTTCCTCAGTTTCCTCTCACAGTGTCATGAACAAGCAAGCTCGGAAGAATTGTTCCAGCAACTGTATGTCCAAGGCCCAATGGGTATTTTCTTTCTAGTTGTGGTTATAAATCATTTATCTACGTTCAAACTTTAGCTGTTGGTTCAAGCATCATACGTGTTTCAATCATTTTATTTAATACTCTCTTTATTGCCAATAAAGTTGCCAATGAACAATGGTAAAGTTGTCAGGAACTTAGGTCACAAGCTCCTACTGAACTGTTTTTTTTTAATATAGTGTACATCTTTGGTGCGTATTCAGGCCCTGTTTGTCAACTTCTATGGAAGGTTTAGAGGGGCAGCTTTGGAACTTTCAAAGTCATTCATACGGAAGTTGGGGTGAAAGAAAAATAATGTGGTAAGAATTGCCCTACAGCTTAGCACAGTTTTAATACACAGAACTGAACACAGAATATCCCTCCCCGATTACACTGAAAATTGTGTTGGCCAAGAGAAATGTGACAAGGTTTTTGAGACATTTATCATACTATATTCTGGGGACATACCAATACAGGGTTTCAGTGATACAGCTAGAAAGGGAATGTCATTGTCATTCAGAACAGCTAATTCTTCACATATCTCACTGCGACATGCATGGTCATCTTTCTGTAACACCACCAAGGTAATTTCCATTTCAGACATTATTGTCCTAACAAACATCTTTGAGTCACTCAGTGATATGTAACATCTGTGA
Source organism: Acanthaster planci (assembly GCF_001949145.1). Next base: position 32,940 of record NW_019091567.1, read on the forward strand.
AAAAAAAGCTCAAGTAGAGAACAGTTTCCCAGTAAAATTTATTTGGGTATGTACATAAGTGATAATGGCCACGTAGAAATAACAGGCAATCTATCATATCCATTCTCAAATGCATTAATCAAAGAACTTGAACCCTTCAAGATACTGTAATTAGCCAGTCCCATCCCTGAGTTAAATATGCATTATTTTGTGAATGTAAATGAGGACAGCAGAAAAGAACCCCAGTCACTTTACAATGCATTATGTGTAACACTCTAACATTTTAAATGAAATATGCAAATAACTATACCTTTCATTGCAGTTCAAAAGTTGGTCTTTTTAACAAGTATTTCTCAAACAATAAAAAAAGTTAAAATGCACTAAACAAGTAAAGAAGGGGATTTTTCCAGGGTGGGGCAGACATGTTCCCTTCCCCCCCAAAAAACAAAATTGAAAACAACTACTGGGTCCTGCTACTTGAATATAGATCCTACCATTTGGTACCCCTCAAGAAACTTGGTCCCAACTTTCCCTGCAAATTTACTGGCTACCCCCCTGGGACTTAAGTTAATCCTCTCACTAACCACATCACTGACCCAATGTCAAAAGTCATATTGATGAAATATGAAGAGGGTAGATTGCAGCATTTACATCTTTACTCTTTAAAAAAAAATACTTCGATCATCCTTTCCTCAACAAATTTCCTTTGACGAACTGAAAAATCTGGTGAAAAATCAAACATTATTTCCATGAAACAGTTGACTGCATGGATGGATGGATGCAGTTGTATTTATTTCATACACGTCTGTCAGGTAACACGCACAAACTTTTGGCAAGCCTTAGCAGCAAGTTCTCCAACATAGAACGCTCCATCTGATTGGCTAACTGCCACAAGATGTGGCTGTATGTCCTCTGCCAATTGGATGCTGTCAAGCACAGTACAGTTACCAATCACTCCTGGTTGCCGGGGTGATGCAATAAAGAGAATCCGATTGGCTTTAAGTTGGGTAACAATTAAGTGGGTGTGGTCGGCACTTAACCTGCCAGGAATAATAAAGGAAAGATAAGAATTTTTCAAAGTGAAGAAAACATTTCATCGGTAAAACAAAATTCATTCACTAATGCGATACTCTTCCATTGTGCAACAGGATTGAAGGTGAACAGGTCTTGCAGAGATAGTCATTTCAAATTCACAACATGAAGTTACAAAACTGAATTTCAAAGACTCTGCTACTTGAATGTATCATTAACCTATATAAAACCTTGATGTTTGCAAACATTATGTTGACTGAGAAGATGTTCTGTGTCTGATTTGCTTCTTCTGTCTCAGTCACATTATTGCTTGCCATTAATTAGTAAAACGAAGGCTTGTTATTAGAACAGAAGCAAATGTTTAAGTGTTGAAAAATCTCACATAGCAATCACAAAAGCTCCAAATAAGCACTGCATATGTACATATTACATGAAATACAATCCTCTGGAATAGGACAAATGTACATTTCTAGGTAGAATCCGTCACCAACCAAAAGCGACATTTCTGTAGACTTCGGTGATCCATAGGAGTTGCTGGCAACATCAATGTGGCTTATTGGAAACCATCCTTGATTTCAAATTTTGCTCAAAGTACATTCCCTAATGCTGCATACTTGTGTATTACCACACTACCTGACTGAATAGGGTTCCCCTTCCTGAAAACATGAGGTCCACTCTCCAATGAAGTCTCCTGTGTCCTGCTTGAATGCCTGTAGTCTTCCATTCATCCGGTCAGCTACCCAGACACGCCCTATGCCATCCAACTCAACACTGTGTGGAATATGAAATTGTCCTGCTGCCGTCCCATTGACACCTCTGTGCCAGGCTACCTGGAAGTCTTGTAGAAGGAGACAAGAATGGATTTTTAATTGTGTTTCCAAAAAAGCAGAGTACATGTACCACAGCATTTCTCAGGAGACTCAATGAAAATCTTTGATAAGGTGGGAAAATATGTTTTACGGCTTTTTCATAAATATCTTTGATAGTTTACCTATTCCTATTGGTCAATATAGAGCTGTCACATGAATGGTTTTTAACATGATAAAAGTGCCAACCAGTTTCAAAAATCTTCCTTGATTTAGTGGTTTCATATGACATTTTGACTCCTATTTTGCAAACTTTAACCCTAATAAATTAGAGTCCACATCGTCATCAGTTAAGCATTTGCAACACAAGTCTGTTTTGAAAGAGTCACAATTTCACTTTACACCAGCTTGGCTGCATTCTGAATCACATCTGCATCATTCTCTCTTAAGTTGGCCAGAAATGATTTGAAAGCTGTACCAAGCGAATGACTGGGGATTTTTGCTCACAAGACTAGCAAAGAATTCTACGCCGGCAATGTAAGAACAAAGTTGAGAAATGAAGCTGTGCCCAAAAGTCAGGCTGTGGCTGACAATAATGCATGCCCTTATGGAATCCATTAGTGATAAGGCTGTAGCCAACTTTCCATAAAAGCATGTGTTACTACGAGCCACAACCAATTGATTTGGACACTGCTATCATCAGCAAGAGTAAAGTGGCTGACATAACTCCAAAATGTGCTCTAGTGTGGCCTAACATACCACTGTCCACTACTTAATGGATAATCGTAAGGTCTGAGATACAGAAAGGTTTAAGTGAATTTACTTCAACTCTGGGTCAATAAATGTTAGAACCTCCAAGCTTCTTTGGGGGCAACTTGCTCCAATAGTTCACATACGTGTATAACCGCAGAGTGTGGTGCCAAATTTCATCTGTTTTATGCCAGATTTTGAGCTGCAAATTTGTAACAATCACACTTATTTCCACAGGGCTGCAAAATTGGGCTATCCATCAAATACAGCCTTGTCTAGAGACCAAAACTACACACCCTTACTGCAGGGATACACCATACTCACATGCTGGTGGTACATGCATATTCAAAAAGGATGTTGCAACTTGGGAAAGTGTGTGTACTCAGTTTAAGAACGCAATTTACCCCAAAAAACAGGTTCAGCAGCTAAAAGTTTTCAGGGGGGGCATGCCGTTCCAGGATTTTAAATGGTTCTTATCAGCCACTGTAATCTCCCTCAGGAGACTTTAAGTTAAGTGCCAACCCAAGTAGATAGCGATTACTCATGCTTGACTGAGCAGTATGTGGACATACCAATACATACATCTAAATGCATGTCAACTGTCGTTAAGTTAGTAACCAATGTATGTGACATTTTTGTGAACTTTGAAACAATGTTTTCCACTATTTAATCACTAAACACGTTGCACAAATGCCCGAGTTAGTGTAAATCCTAAATTTTTGGAGTTGCCTGTTATCCTTAGAATTCTGGAGTGGAGAGGTATTCATCTCTGTGGACTGGAGTATACAGTATTACATCAGGTAAGTATTATAAGAAGGGTGAACTGGCTAATTGCAGTGTTGATAGATGGTGTAATCAAAGTGTTACCTTCCCTACAGTGCAGATAAAGGATGAAATCCTGGCTTCAGAGGGGCCTTGAGTTGTAAAAGAGAAATTTGTCTCATGGCACGCAGGAGTGTGTTGCATTGGTGCCACTGCAATAAAGTCGCCTAGCTTATAGCGTGGTAAGTACCCGGTCCCCAGTGAAGTCACACTGAAGTCATCTAGGTTTAGAACTATGTCAATCAGCCTGGGTCAAACAAATGACATATCATATTTAGTCTAGATACTCATCAATTCAATCCTCTGAATGTATCAGCATTTTAATTCACCTCTGTCAAGTTTGATGAGTCTGTTATTCAAACCTCCGTCCCCATCAACGATGAACATCTCTCCATCCCTACTTAGGGCGATGTCCGCTACTTGGTCAAACTGAAGCGGGGCCAATCTACTGCCAGCCTTGCCCGCGGTGCCAAGAACACGTTCCAATGTGCCAGCGGAAGAGAAACTCTTGACTGTGTGTCCAAGGGTGCCTTCCAGAAGAAACATCAACAACATCAGAAAAGAAAAGGGGCTGACATTCAGTCCCAGGAGAATCTTTCTCAAAGGGGACCAACATGTCCAGCCCTCTTACTAATTCGACTTGCATTGAAAATCACTGTAATCAGTAAAGAGTTTGCAGTGGTTTTTGTATATAAATGTTTGTACATTTTTTATGTATTTGAGGCTGGTTTTTCATACACACAGAGCAGACAGGTAGATGATTTTATGTAAGCTGTAATATTACTCATCCAATGAGCGTGAATGAAGCGCAGAATACTGCAGCGCGGTGTCAACATTCCATACACCACGAAGCCAAAGAGTATGTGGGATGTTGACCCGCTCCATTTTTCAAGTTCCTTTCTTCAGTCTCCAGATATGATGTTCTCTGAAGTTGTGAATTGTTGTATTTTGCTGAGAGCAATCAGACAATCTGCACAATCACTTGATCTTCAATGATTTGTCAATGAATTCCACCATCAGCAGAATCACTGTTTCTTTCCAATCAAAAGTTGTGGAAGATGGTTTCAAAACAGGGAAGTAAAATTGGAGATTTCTTATAGGTATGTCCAATGCAATAAGGCAATTATGCCAATCGCACCCAACATATCCATTTATTGGGTGCAAATTCAATACAGTTTTGCATAAATATGTCATGAAAAGAATGTTACCACAGAATCACAACATGGTCAATGGTTCAAAGGTGCCTCAGGCAGCTGTCAATAAACCTACATGTACATACATGTATAAAGTAAAGCCAGAGATTGTGTTAGTGGGGGAAGGAAAACCGGAGAAACCAGACAAAAGCCCCACAGCACGTGAGAGATTTGACATGTTTGTCCATTTGACCCTCATTTGATCAAGATTCCAGAGCTTAATTAAACAAACCACAGATTTAAAAAAATGACAGCGTACATTTTGACGTCATTTAGTTGCACAATTCACTTTAAACAGCTGGCACTGAACTGTTTTCAATGGTGGATTTCAATATCTTTCCATTTAAATAAGAAGAGGAAAGAAAATGTGATTGGCTGATGGTAGAATTATCAACAAATTGTCTAATAAGATGTACTGATCACAGAGAGGTCAGGCGATCATGCATATTGACTGATTAAGCCCAACATATACACTTCTGTTGAAGAATGCAACCGACAACTTACCATTGCCAACGTCTGTTAGCCAAAGACTGGTCTCTCCCGATGTTGCATTTTGAAATATCCTCATCCCATGCACCATATTGATTACATTGGGTTCAAAAGGAAATGATCTCAGATAATCCCCATACATACTGAAGACAAGGACTGGAGGCACCTTTTCTCCACGCTGAGGGGAAAAAGTAGAAATCGGTGTGTAAACATTTCTGCCTTTCCTCAGAAGTCAGACGTGACTGGAATCAAGTATACATCCCAAAGGAACAAATTCCATGTATGAACGCCACTAATGCTTGCCCGCGGTGACCTATTAGCCATTTTTTTTTTATTTGCCGTATTCACTGAGGACACATTAGAATTTTTTAGACCAGTCTCATTGGGTTTCTGCTCCAGGTGTCAAGCTGCGTCTGTACCTGGAATTCTTCTCATCCAAAGTACTGCTGGATGATAATCACATTCTCAAGAAGAAACTCGGCCTGGAATAAGGTCAAGCGCATCCTGGAGTCTTGCATGAATCTTGAGACTCATGCATAAGAACATATGATTAAGAATGAATCATTGAATGAATTATGAACGTGATGAATGAAGCTGAGCTTTGACTGACTTGTGACACGTATATTTCTCCCTTTTGGTCATCTACTGCCGCGCTGTAAACTGGACCAGTGAAAATAGATGGGAATCCTGGCCACCAAGGGTCCAACTTGTACATCGGAATTTTCGCTCTGCTGAAACAAAATGATGAAATAAAAACGATAACCGGTACTACTTCCATGTTGCTTGTGTATACGTCCATCTGTAGGTCACCTGATTTGGTCAGGTGACGTGACTACATAATTCGGTTGAAAACAAAAATATGGGGGCGCTACTCTGGCCGGCGTGGAACTGTACTGTGTAGGCGCGCCCTGTAAACAGTGAATCCACGTGTGATGTTTTACTTGTCTTGGGAAGCGGGAAAAGTTAGCAGTTAGCCACAGTTTCTCGAATCAGGAATCACGAATGCAATGATGTTTCGAAGTTTAAAACTGTTCACAAGTAGCACTGCTGTGTTAAGGCTTGCTGGATTGGGCTGTAAGATCCAGAGAACAATGAGTGTGAAAATTCTGGACGGGGGATTGGGAAGTGAGCTGCAATACACAGGTGTTATCAGCCTTGTAAGTTGTAAGTTAAGACCCCGGGTAGGGAAAGAGTTCCATATACGGACAACACTGCCCATGTGCACAAACCATGAGACTTGTCTGGAAAAGGTTTTGTTTTCTAAGTAAATGCTTTGGAATTTTCTTGGCTAAATTACACTTTGAAGGACATGTTATCACTTTCTGACAGCTGTTAATTTTATAACATTTTAAGGGAAAATTAGTGTTGTCTGTAGGTCTACACAGAACTCTTTCCAGCCAGGGCGACTACTGTACATTATCATAGGCTAGTCTTAGACTGTCTGGGAGTACTAGGGTCAGTCTACTGGAGTCCTAAATTACATGTAATTGACTATTTCGGCAATTCCCCAGCCTTTTCTGTTTGTGAAATTCTCATTTGTGTTTTGTTGTCATATGACACTGGCATTTGTTACACCATTTCACTTCACCTGTCGATCGCGAAAAACTTGTACAGCCTAGGTTTATTGATGATCTTGGAGAGCGCTAATGAACTGCACTCACATTACTTTAAGGAAAGGAGTTCCATATACAGCCAACACTAAAATTCCCTCAAAGTATTATAACAGCCATCAGAAAGTGATAACATGTTGTAAAAAGCGAAAATTAGCTGAGAAAATTCTGAAGCATTTATTTAGAAAACACTTGGCTTTTTCAGACAAGCCTCACTGGTTTAAGCACTGAGGCATATGGAACTCTTTCTGTTCTTGGATCTGATAGGCGAAATCACTGCTGGACAGGCTATCTACATGTAATACTTACGACCTCCCCCCTCACCTGACATGCACATCACCTATTGAAACAGCTGTTTCAGGAAACACATTTAATGCGGGTGTAGGTGTGAAGACACTCAAAGCATGTTACATAGACACAATACGCAGTAGTTCTTAATTGCACTGAGCATAATTGCACAAACCAGCCACTGGGTGTACATGTCTGTACCAGTCAACATAAACTGCACCTGTGCTGACATTTTTTGCGATTAACAATGGTGATGTGATTCGATGAAGTAACAAAAAGCAGTTTCATGACAACAAAAGAGAGAAGAGAATTTCACGAACAGAAAAGGTCGAGGAATTGCTGAAATGGTGAATTTATGATAGACTTGGATGGACAAAGCTGTATGATTGATATATGTGTCAGGCCTCGAACTAAAGCTGTTTCTCAACTAGCCTACCGGGCAAGTTAACTTATTTTTTAATAATCAATCCTGCGAGTAATCTCAAACTTAACCTCCCATTATTTGAATCATTCTTCCACAATCAAAGATTAAACAAATGAGGTGATTGGCTGATGGCATTAGCAGCATTATCAATAAATCATTGAATGAGTCGCAGTCCCGGGGGGGGCTAGGGGAAAACTGTGAGGCCCTCCTCAAAAAAAGGCTGGAAAATATTTGATTCTCAATAGTTAAAAGGTGAAGTCATGCACGAAGAGGTCAGATCCCCAAAATGTTGGCTCCAGAACTGCCCCTGCATGGAATGAGATTTAGCAGTGGTACACAGATAGAGTGACTGCACAGAATCGGATTCCGCCAAGTGCTGCTAGACACAGTAACAAGTGCATTGTACTCTTTATGCTTTTTGAAATAGACGGTCAACCTGTCACCCAGCAGAAAGTCATTTGTCCTGACAGGATTCATCCCCGGTGCCATGTACCTTAACCACTCAGCCATGCAATCACATGGTCGCATTGAAATGATAATTTCAATGTTTTGTTTAATTTCAAATGATAATTTCAATGTTGCATTTAAAAAATATATCTACATGTATAGTGCAACTGGACGACTGCAAAACATACCTTTTGTCTTATATTTATCGAAAAGCATGAATTGTAAGACCCAAAAAACAAAAAATGCAAATGACCTTTTTCCCAGTCATCAGGCATATCATGCCTGCCCAGAACGGAATGCTGTATTAAAATATTTTAAGGTGTAAATGTGGGACATGGTGAAACATCGTTCCATGCTTGATTTGTCATTGCTTGATGAAGAACTCTTGTTCAAGGGTGGAGCTCACATTTATGGGGTTTTCAAAACTTTGGTTTTCAGGAGGATGAACTGTGGAGTGCCCGGCCGTTAATAACTGGTCCACACTTGATCAAGAATGTGCATAAGAGGTAACCTAAAGCTTCCTCTTAAAGCTGAGGACACCAACGCTATATCTGTAAGAATTCAACTCCCTTACAGTATATAACTACTTTAAATTCCAATATACCATACAGTGGACCAGTGTAAATATACACATAAATCCAGTTACAAGTATTTATTTTGAGCCCTTAACTTTTAATACATTTTGGGCAATTTTCTTGTCTGCCTGCCAGCTCATACGTATCTGTCCATTCTTCAGTTTTGTGATGCATATTTGTGGGAGGTGAGATTTCAAAGACTGTTTTTGCTGTGGTATATGCCCTCAGTGATATCCAGTGTTTCTCAGGCAGTCAGGGTGAAGACACCCATTGCTATACAGTTCAAACAGACTTTGATGGCTCTGTTTTAAACTGACATACATGTATCCCGGTAGTTTGAAACTTGTAGCAAACATCTTCGGGACCGTTGGACATTCAGCAGCACTCGGTTAGGTTTGACATGTATATGCGGTACAGTCTGTATTATTTGGGTAGAATTGACAGAGAGTGTGGAGAGGATGTTTACTATGTAACTACATGTACTTTATTCAAGATGGCTGCTTCCATGTACAATTGTAGTCAAGCGAGGGCGCTATAACAGATATATGGTCAAGGCATATTCCTACACAGTCGTATTCTGAAATTCTTGGATATAGCACAGTAAATACTTGACTGACTGCTAAGGGTAAAGTTTGTACTGGCAGAATGGTGTGCACTTTCTGTTGTCATATTTTTATTTCTTATCCACTTGTTCTTTTGCTGTCAGAAACCAAATCATGCCAGCTCCAGGAAGAGACTGTGAAAATATGGGCTCAGAATAATTTTGTAAACCCTGCTTGATCTGTGTACATGCGCCAGTGCAAAGCACCATTCCAAATCCCAACTCCCACTTAGTACATCATGAAATTTGGCTGATTTGCTCAACGGTCACTTTTAAAATTGAAAACTCGAAGCCAAAATGGGACATGAAACGTCGCATCTTAAAGTTCCTTTTGAATTATCAGGAAGGAAAAACTAACCGCCCTTTCTTTTCTGACATGTCTTCTGCTGTATCTGCAAAATGGCACATAGTAGATCAGTTGATCAGTACTGAAGTCTCATCTTAAACAATTTCAGACCGATATAAATACAGAACTGAATACTCAATATGATCTGCCTTCCCAAAACCAGGCTGAAGATCTGTATTGTAAAGCGACATTTGTTACCTGGAAACTGAAAGCGCTGCATACTTGATCAAACTCCTACAAGACTGTACACTGTAGACTTCACCAGTTTTTATTCTTTTTTCATACATGTAGCTTTCTATTGCCAACTGGTTCGCATGTACTTTGGATCACCTTGACCTTTGAGCAAATTGTGCCATTAAAATTCTGATGTAACTGAACGGAGGCACCAGGTTCAAATTAAGTCTTGTAAACAGAATTATGTGACAGCAAATGCATGTGTATCTCATTGCCTTGTTCTTTTCTTTTTCCTGGTTTTGAAAGTTTCCTGGAAAGTGGGGCAGATATCATCACAACTGCTACTTATCAGGTAAGTTAACTTAATGAAATTATATGAGAACTTGTAATCACAGGTTTAACTGCAGCCAATTTTACGAAACTACGCAATGGCTTAACTCCCCTTACGCCACAAATTAAGACCAATTTCTGCGACTTATGCAACAAATTAGGGTGTAACTTAGGTAGTCATTTTTCATTTAAGGTGGGCTAAGTTTTGCCAAACAAAGTGAAAATTAACAATTTGACTAGTTTATCATGTTCGGTTAAGCCTCATCATTGTTCAACTTAGCAAGGCTTATACAAGAAACACATAATTTTGTTGTAGAAGGTAATGAAAAACTTGTTTGGCTGTGATGAAAGTGGGAGATTTTTTGTCCAGGGCCAGTGAAGCAAAGACGAAAACTTTTCAAAATGGTGGGCAGAGGTGAGTCAAGGACTGTTTGATGACTGTTGTTATATTGGAAAGAAACAAAATTGTAAGAGCTGTTTTGTACAAGAAATTTAATGTCATTAAAACATGGCGCAGCTACGAAACTTTTCATGAAATCGAATGTCAGTATTACTGCCCAGCTGCAGCATAAATTTGTAGCATAAGGCTTATGCACTGTGCAGAGTTAAATGTACACCATGTTTCATGAAATAGGCTGCTGGAGCTTATGACATTCTTCGTGTTTGCTTCACTTGTGTAGTACTTGCAGTGTCTGAGCTTCAGTGAAGAGAAAACATTCAATTGAACAATGAATTACCTCAACACCAAAGATTCATGGATAGAGAACGACAAGGAAGGATTCATCCTCTGGTGTATTGATTCAGCCTTCTCAGCCAAGCCTGCCACACACAGTAGCCAAGAGGTTAAGATGGCTGCTGATTGCCCAAGACAGCAGTTTATGGTTTGAGCCCCACCTGTGGAAAACATGCAGATTTCTTCTAAAAAGCACTAAATGCAGACTGTCCATTTATCATCTTTTGGACCATTTTTATCTACTCTATTACAGGCGAGTATTCAGGGTTTTACTGAGTCTGTGGGTATGTCGAGAGAGGACGCCCTTGAGTTGTTTGCCCTGGCAACAAGGGTTGCCATGGAGGCTGTTGAAGAGTTCTGGGCTGAGAACAAGGACAAAGACCCAGGTGAATGAGAAGAAAGATCTGTAGAGGCCGGGGGAGGGGTCTTTCTGGATTCTGTGCCCCGACTTGAAGCACCCCCTTGCTGGCAAAGTGGAGACAGATTGGGAGGAATCATTTCATCATCACACATCAAACGGAAATTGGTTCTGCTTACTCAGTGTGTCCTGCACCCAACTGGCATAAGTCATAAAGGGGGCCTGTAATAAGCTAGCAGTGTTCCCTGATGGTTTGACAATTTTGCTATGCTTTGAATGTCTATAACTTATGCTTCATGTGTGTCATTGTGAAGACTATTACCCATTTGAGAGCAGAGAGAGATTTTGTTTTTTAACTAAAAATCATTTTCAATTTAATTGTCAAAACCAACAGGTAAATTTTGTTCAAGTTTCAACCACTGAAGGAAATAACTTCGTAAAAGCATAAAATTTTCTTGTTTTACTCCAACTACAGCTTCCATTCCTATTCATGAGATAAAATGTTTCTAGGTGTTGAAACACTTGGGGAAACTTCAAACCATAAGGGAAACACTGCTAACATAATCATAAACCTGTAAATGCATAATTAGGTCCCACCAAAGGACCATCACTGCACAGAAACCTTTACACGTGACTTTACTAAATTTTTGCACATGAGCATGTGTGAGTCCAACAAACATGATATTGTGGTGGGCATCCCTGGGCCTACCCTAAGTTGATGGGATCAAATCTAGCACTGTTAGTGGCAGAGTCAATCTCCCCAACCTAAGGTTCTCCCTGAGACAAGAGACCACACAGAGCAACCTCAAGGCTAAGGGTGTGGGTCCGTTTTGGAGGAAATATACCGCCGATTGTGACTGAGTGTTGATTACTCTCTGTCATTAAAAGGTACACAATGAACCTGTCAAGAAAGCAATCCTTTTCAAGAGAATTGTCGGTACAGGAAAGACAATTTATTCAACAACAATCAACAAATGCAGTGTACAGTAATGTGATTGGAAGGGTTGTTTTATTACCTAAGTCCTCTTCTTCAATTGGACTAAGCACTGAACTAACCCAGGGTTGCAGCAGCAACACTCAAATGTATCAACACTCAATACTCTGGGCATCAGCGAAGTCACACTGCATCAATAATGCACCACTGCGTAAGCAACGCACCACCGAGTCAATGATGCACACCGCGTCAGCAATGTACATGTACAACTTTGTACGAGCTACACCTCACATGCGAGCCGGCATTAGCAACGTACAGCCCATACAGCTTTGTACTTGCAACACATTAGCTATACAAGCCAGTTAGCCACGCACAGTCTATACAGTTCCATACTCGCTACGCATAAGCACCACACAACACTTTGCATAGCGCTGACAATTTCCTCGCTCCACGCCCAATTTACCAACTTCATTCCTAGAAGTCCAGCATGCAACTGCTCCATGCGCTTGCTCTGGCCCTTTGACCATGTGTACACAGCACGCTGTTCATGTACTCTGCCCAGCCAGTACACTCCACAGTTACTTCAGTTCATTAATAAAATTAGACTGGTTCTATATCTATACACTTTCTGTCACAATATCTTTGCTATAATAGGATTTCAGATTTTTTGTTCTCCTTTCATTTTTCCAACCGTTTCCTCCATTTTCAACATGTTGAGATGTAGTTATTATATATCTAGGAGTTTGCAGTTTTTCTTATTTTCCCTTTGAGATAAAATATTGTGCCAGCTTAAAATATATTTCAACTTCATGCTGAATTTGTCAAAATCCACGATCCTTTTCTTTTCCCAAACCTGGCCAATTTGCCCTGCCTTCAAGAATACCATTGTGACATGGGTTTCTTTATGGACTTAGAAAAAATCAAAGCTTTGCCAGTTCTCAACTATGAGGTCGATTTGACTACATTCCAGGGAGACAGAAACCAGTTGTGGCCGGTTCCCTGGGCCCATACGGTGCCAGCCAACATGACTCTTCAGAATACAGCGGGGTATACGCAGACACGAAAACAAAAGAGGTACATGTTTTAGTTTGAATATTGCAGTACACTGTGACTCCACCAAACAGCAGAAAGCAGTGCTGGACTTGAAGCCAAGAAATCAAAGACTCACACTCAAAACAGTGAAAGTGGATTCGGGTCTGGAACTTGGACTTGGAAAATGTTGACTCAACTACAATATGGCACAAACTGTAGGCTTCATGGAGACATTTTTGTTCTTGGAGCATCCTTGGAAGCATTTTATGCCCTATTTACAAGAGCAAAATTGACAGCAGATGGCATCCAAGAAAGATTTGCTCCTCAAGACCAATTTAGGAATTTGCACAAGAGGCACGTCAAAAGGAATGTTAAAATGCCCCCCTCACCTTAGACATTTTTGCAAGACCCTTCCCGAATTCTCCAGATTCCATTCATCCACAGGATACTGGTGACACATATTTCCTAGGGGCACCAAGCCATAAGTAATTTTTGGTCTACCTTCCTCAATTTTTAACCTCTTCGCGACGGAGGACTGCTACTACTGCACCATTGTGTGAAGATTAGTGCACACCACACATACAGGCTATTCACCATGCAGCTGCTGGTTCAATGGTCCCTGCTACTGGACAAAGCCCTCTATTCAGGGCATACCACAGCCCAGCAGTCGCAGTCAAAATAATCCTGGCGTGTTAACATTCCTCTAAAAACTTTGGTGGATTTAAAGGATTGTGGTTCTCATCACAGGATTCTTTGACTAGTGTTCTCTTGATGATTTTCTCGGTTTTAAGTCCCGACTTTTTCAACACTTGCTTTTTAATTGCTGTTGATGTGCTGTTTGAACCAGTTGCAACTGACTTCAAGTTCATTTCTCAACTTTCTCACTCCAGGAACTGAAGGAATGGCACGGGCCACATCTGGAGGCTTTGGTGAGGTCTGGCGTGGAGCTCATCGCTGTAGAGACCATCCCATGCCAAATTGAGGCTGAAGCTGTCGTGGAGCTACTCAAAGACTTCCCAGATACCAAAGCCTGGCTCAGTTACTCTGTAAAGGTCAGTCCTTGTGTCACCTGGACATCTTCATGTAGCTTGCTCTGCCAGCCAAACCCTGGTAATTGCAGCTCCTTTAATCAAAAGCTGAAGTTTGATACTTTCTTTGGTGTCATGTTTTGAGCGCTGTTCTTCCTGTGCCATCTGACAACGTTTGAGGAGGAAAAAATACACCAAAGTCTATAATTATATTCCATCGGCATTTAACAACCATGGGGCCTACATGCTGTGCCACCAACATGTATGGATATTCCTCACTGGGACCCAGGTTGTCAATTTTGAAATAGGTATATGACAGCATTGTGTTTTAATTGACAGTTAAAATTTAATAGTACCTCTTAAACCCAGCACTAATGATAATTAATTTTTTACAAATTGCATCACATTACCAAATTCCATCTGCTGTACATTTTAAAACATCACTGCACGGTCTTTGTTGACATGCAGTCGTATGCAAATTCTTTGTGAGGACTAACACAAACATGGAGGCAGACAGCAAACATGGGTCAACTATCTGCCAACTATCTGCATCAGAGTAGGCCCATACAAACAGACATGCTGCCACGTCTCACTATGGTCTGCCTTTTGATACCTTGAATGCCTTTGGAAATCATTACAACTGTTTGGAAATTAGGCTTTACATATTTTGAACGAAAGAAATAATTGCCCACTTTCAAAAGCCGCAGTACAAGGTGATGTGTACTGTTATTTTTTACATGTGCAATTTTGACATTGAAGCGCCCCTTCAAAGTGGTAAGATGAAACATGGTTGATAAACATGGTGCATGTTTTCCATGCTGCCTATATGCTGCTTACTGGATAGCTTACACTGTAATATGCTCACACTTTTTCCATTCGAAGGACAACCAGCATATATGGCACGGTGAGACATTTGTTGATGGTGTCAGGGCAGTGGTTGATTCGGAGCAGATAGTCGCCGTAGGCTGCAACTGTTGCAACCCAAGCAACGTGGCCTCACTCCTTGAGAGAGCCGAGAGTGTTGTTGGGGACAAGCCATTTGTTGTCTACCCGGACAAAAGGAAGGAGTTCTTTGATGGCAGGTATTTGGCAGAGGGAGTTATGTGTAGGGCTTGGCCAGAAATCTTGCAGGGTGAATCCCTGCCAAATCAAAAAATATTAATGTACTACCTCCCATGTGACCCCACCCAGATTCACCCTACCAAATTCCTTAAACCCCTTCACGGTGGCGGCAGAAGACTGCAAACACCGCAGCATTGTGTGAGGATTAGTGCATACCACACATACAGTCTATTCACCATGCAGCTGCTGGTTCAGTGGGGCCTGCTGCTGGACAGAGCTTTGCATATTGGGCATACCACAGCCCAGCAGTCGCGGTCAAAAGAATCCCACCGTGAAGGGGTTAAAGTTAACTATCTAAAACAAATGAAAAATAACTTCTTAGATTAATGCCTTAAATTTTTTCTTGTAATAGCCTTTGAAAGTTTGGATTATTATTATCATTAAATGAATTTATTACGCACAAATTCTATTCAAAAATATTCAAAGGCACTGTACAACCAATAACAGAAAAATAAACTTGTGTAATATAAAAATTTCATCAGAATTGAAAAGACACAGAATCACTAAAACATTAATTTACTATTACACACAGATATTAAAACAAAATAAATTAAGTACACAGATACAGCAGGACATTAAAGCCGTCACAGAAGGGTGCAAACCAATAAAAGTTGTTAAAATACTGATAAAAACACATCACAGCTCAAAAGCGATCCTAAATGAGTTTTTAGCAGTGCCTTAAATGGTCTAAACTTGTGGCATGTCGTATCTGAACTGGGAGTTGATTCCACAGATATGGGGCCGCATGTAAAAAGGACTGATCACCTAGACAGGTCCTACTATGAATGGATGGATATCAAAGAAGAATACCATTACTCTAGTCAGAACTAAGAAGACGGTAACAAGACTCAGTGCAAACAGTGATGAGCTGTGACAAGTATTCAGGACAGTCACCATGGAGTGTTTGAAGACCAGAAGTAAGATCTTGAAAACAATTCTA
>NW_019091567.1:49905-68900 GCF_001949145.1 Acanthaster planci
AATACATCTTGAAAATTCTAGACTTAACTGGGAGCCAGTGAAGATCAACAAGAATAGATGTGAAATGACAATACTTATACATATTACACACAAACCTAGCACCCACGTTTTCAATGAAGACAAGATAGGAGAGAGAGGTAAGATGGTTTAATTATTACGTAGGGTTGGTCTTGCAGGTGAGCTGCTAGATCAGCTTTGGATCTACACAGCCAGTTGCATTTGCCACAGGTGAAGACACTAACACTGGGAATGAAGTGGCGTTGCTCATGAGCTGACATATACTCAGCGGCCCGCTTCTCAACTCTACTGGTTGCCTCGTGTAAAACACCCCGTCATGTTGATCTGGATGAGGCTTGGTGTTCCCAGGTACCAGTGTCAATCTCAGCACACTTCATGTGGCGTTTTAGAACCTCTTTATAGGGCTGTCTCTGGCCACCACACTTCTATTTCCCATACAGGAATTCACTGAAAAGCACTTGCTTAGGGAGTTGCTGAACAGACATCCGAAAGACATGACCAGCCCATCGGATCTGAGCAGCGATAATTAAGGCTTCCACACTCACAGCCCCTGCCCGTTCCAGGACAGTCACGTCTGGAACTCTGTCTTGCCACTTGACGTTCATGATCTGGCGCATGTGGGGAAGCTGGATTTGGGTCAGCTGCTTGATGTGTTTGCAATAGAGTATCATAGCTTCAGTGGAGTATAGAAGCGATGGCAACACTGCTGTTGTAGACCTTGATCTTAGTGCTGAGTTTGAGAGACCAGAGACGCTGCTGGAAAGACCCGAATGCCTTACAGGCTGCCTGGATTTTCCGGTCAATCTCAGCATCAGATGACTTCTTTTTGGTGACAGTGCTGCCTAGGTAGGTGAAAGTGGCAGTAGTCTTCAATGCGTCTCCATGCACTTGTACGACAGGTTGTTGCAGCTCTTGCTGTTGTGGTGGTGGTTGGTAGAGAAGTTCAGCTTTGGTGGCATTTATTCGCAGTCCAAAACAAGCTGCAGCTTCAGCGAACAAGTTGGTAATCAGACTAATTTGGTCTTCGAAGTAGCTCGAAGCTGGGCAAGATGAATAGACTCCCATCTTTTTCTGGTTCAAATATACACACCTTTGTTAGTTCCGGAAGCCACATATTCCAACACTGCAGCAAGGTACACTGCAAAGAGTGTTGGTGCCAACATGCACCCCAGCTTGACTCCATGGTAAACTGAAAAAGAAGCACTAGTGCCACCTCCTACAGAAACCACAGCGGACATGTTGTCGTGAAACTGTCTGACAATGTTTATAAACTTACTACGGCAACCGTACACCTTGAGCACTTCCAACAATGTGGTTCTGTCAACATTGTCGAAAGCTTTGGAGAAATCAACAAATACAATATACAGAGGTTGTTGCTGCTCAATAGCCTTCTCTTGTAGTTGACACAGAGTAAATGACATGTCAGATGTTGACCTTCCAGCCCGAAAGCCACATTGGCTTTCAGGGAGAACCCTCTCAGATACTTGTTTCAGTCTGTTTAGAAGAACCTTTGCAAACACTTTTCCTGCAGTGGACAAAAGGGAGATCCCACCATGGTTACCGTAGTCACACCCATCACCCTTCTTCTTTTATATAGTAACTATTAAAGCGTCCTTGAATTCTTGAGGAAATTGTTCCTGGGCCCAACAGAGATTGTACAGGTGAAGTAGGCGGTCTATAACCTGTTGACCTCCATACTTGAGGTTTCTGAGGGGATGCCGTCTAAGCCGGGAGACTTGGCCAGATTGAGTTTGGTTTAGAGCCTTTTCCACCTCGTGAAAAGTGATTGGTTC
Organism: Acanthaster planci; assembly: GCF_001949145.1. The sequence goes on from NW_019091567.1 coordinate 51,717, forward strand.
ATCAAGTTCATATCTTGTTGGGTGAACTACAAGTGTGGATGTAGCATCACCTCTAGTAGGTCCTTGTTTGTTTAATACCTTGTGAAAGTGTTCCCTCCGTCGGTCTGTTATGTCTGATTATAGTCCATTAGGAGGCAACTCCCATCGGCTGATTTCACAGGGGTGAGAGTATTTGTTCACAGACCATATACGGACTTAAGGACTGAGCACAAGCAATGGGAGTTGCCGGCATCTGCCAATGTCTACAACTCATTGGCCTTCTTATCCCACCAGGCATTCTTCATTCTCCTCACTTCACGTTGGAGGTTTACCTTTGTATTAGTTAGCAGCTTCTTGATCCTTTCAGAGGTGTCACTGAGATATTGGCAATGTGCTTTCTGCTTTTCCATAAGGAGGGCTTGAATTTTATCCTGATTGTCGCTAAACCAGTCTGGGGACTTTCAGTTAGGATGACCAAGAACTTCTGTTGCAGTGTTCATAATGATGTTCTTCCGAGTGCTCCATGAAGAGTCTATATCTTCTGATGGTATCGGACTCAACATCTCCAGAGGCATGTGCAAAGAGTGGATCAAGGCATGACCAAAAAAAAGCCAAATTCAGCTTTTTCACATCCAGCTTTTTGGGGACAGCAGCCGATGACTTTCTTCTTGGAGTCTGCAACTGGAGCTCTACTTTTGCTCTTATCAGGTAATGGTCAGTGGAGCATTCTGCACCCCTCATAGCCCTGGTGACAAATACTTCCTTCAAATGTTGTTTTCCAGAAAGTATACAATCAAGCAGGTGAAAGGGCTTCGATCTGGGGTGCATCCAAGAGTAGAAGTGGTGATCAGGTTGATTGAAGTAGGTGTTGGTGATGCACAAATTCCATTGAGCACAAAAGCTGAGCAGGAGAACACCATTGGAGTTAACTCCACCTTTGCCAAACCTTCCAACCATGCCACCATACGTTTTATAGTCACTTCCCACTCTTGCATTGAAGTCACCCAGTATGAGTAACCTGTCCGCTTTCGAAATAGCGTCCACAGCTTGACTTAGCTCCTCATAGAAGGCTTCTTTGTCCTGTTCAGAGTAGGTCATGGTTGGTGCATAAACACATATTAGGGTGAGAAAATTCTTGTTGGCCAGGGGCATAAGCAGACTCATCAACCTTTCTGACAGTCCTTTGGGCAGAGATGGCAGCTTAAAAACAAGTCTGTTGGCACTTGCAAAAGCAACGCCAGCCTCTCTTCTTACTCCAGTTTTTACCTTGCCAGAAGATGGTGTGAGGCTCCATGTCGCATTTGGCCGCGGCCCTCAATTCTTGTCTCCTGCAGTGCTGCTATATCGATCTTCTGTCTATGTAGCTCCTTGTAGATCAGGGTGGAACGTCTTTTAGGTCTTGAATCATCTGTCGTCCGTCGATGACAATAACTTTCAAGCACTCAATTCAGGATGAATTGGCCTGCTGCCACTGGCTTCACCGTAACCCTGGCATGGGGCCCTTACCAGGTACTGTCAGCCAGAGCCAGCTGAGCCCAGGACTACACGATTATGGGCAGGGTCGTCACTCCCTGAGGTGCCAAAACACCCCATGCACCCCGTGCAAACTTAGATGTAATAAAAGCATGAATGAGTGTTTCAGTACTGGGACTTGTTAGGTAATTCCTAATAGATCTAATGTTGTGCAGGAAGTAAAATGCAGACTTGCACGTTTTAACCACATGATCACTTATGGACAAGTTAACATCAAACCACGCCCCCAAATTCCGCAAAAGTAGCAGGTCTAACTAGAGATTCTCCAACCTGAACCCCATTGATCTTAACTTTAGCTAGTTGCTGACGAGTACCAATGACCAAGAATTCTGATTTGCTGTCATTAAGGAATAGGCCACTTGTTGACATCCAGGAACGTAAATCCTTTACACATGATTCCATGACACACAAAGCTGACACTTGATTTCTAGCTACATCAGGTGAAAATGAAATGTAAAGCTGTGTGTCATCGGCATAACAATGGACCTGAAGATTATGGGATTTTACAATGTCAAAAAGTTCACTTGTATATAAAATAACTAGCAAGGGGCCCAAACAAGAACCTTGTGGAACACCCCGTACATGGTTATGCTTATCCAACAGTGTGTTGTTAATTAATACACGCTGAGATCTCCCAGACAAGTATGGCTTGAACCATTCAAGAACAATGCCATCAACTCTGAACTTCTTTCTCAGAATGCTCAAGAGAATACTGTGATCAAGTGTGTTAAAAGCAGAGCTTGAATTAAAACAAGTAAGGTAACCTGTTTATTGTTCATAGCCAGTAGTAAGTCAGTTTTTACCCTCAGTAACGTAGTTTCAGTACTATGAAACTTACGATATGCTGACTGAAATGTAAGGAACAGATTATGCGAAGTAAGATGTAATTGAAACTGATCACAAACAATTTTCTGAAGTATCTTTGAGATAAACTGTAAGTTGCTAACCAGACGATAGTTTTCAACCTTGGCATCCAAACTCATTTTTTTTAGGAGAGGAAGCACAACAGATGAGTTCCAGAGTTCTGGAAAACATCCCGATTTTAAGGAAACATTCATGATCTGAGTGATAAAGGGTAACAAAACATCCAAGTAATCCATCAACAAATGGGTAGGAATTTGGGCTAACAGGCATGATTTTTTGGATGAACCATTAATAATTTTCCTCACACAAACTTCAGAGACATAGTCAAAGTCAGAAAGACATGGAAAAACCAACATGTCAGTTGCATATTGAGTCGAAAATCTGAAGTGATCAGTACTGGACAACCTACGACGGATGGAATCAACTTTACTCACAAAAAATAAACCCATGTCATTGGCAAGTTGAAAATCATTAACATGTGGGGATAACACTGAGGTATGTTAACCCTAATCCCAAGGGTGTATGTAAAATCGTATTTAAATTGGAGGATTTGGGACTGTTAGGGTTAAAAAGAGATGTACAAGCCTTGAAAACCGCCTAGGATCACTGCTATTCTTGGTAATAAAGTTATTATTAGTACTCACAATGAGATTGGTTCATAAGTAAGATTACCCTGTTCCTTGTACACTTAAAAAGGATAAGATCACATTCTTGTTTGGTCGCTTGCCATTTTCTCTCATATTTTCTCTGACGCTGCTTCACTGATTTAATGTCATCATTGAGCCAAGGGAACCCGAGGTCGCACAACGGTAGTTTTCATTACAACAGGAGCATGATTATCAAGTAATGAACGAAGAGTGGTATCATAAGACATGCTAAGATCATTTACACCTGTATCATCGCCTAAGGATAAAACATCTTGCTTAAAATGTCATCCCTGAATTTGTCGACTTCAATTGCCTGAATTTTCTGAGAATGACATGGGTGGATAAGAAAAATTAAGAGAGCACATAATTGCAAAGTGATCGGAAAACATCTGATCAGATACGAGACCATTCACAATGGATTCAGATTGTCTTGTGATAACCAGGTCTAATATATGACCATGCACATGAGTGGGAAAATCAACATACTGTTTCAAATTCAGTGATTCCAGCAACTCAAGAAAATGTGTGGCATCGTTGCAATCACTGTTAGCAACATAAAATTGAAATCGCCAGTAATAATTAGTGATTCACTACATAATATAAGAGATTCCAAATAATCAGAAAATTCATCAAGAAAAGTTACAACCCCAACCTAATGGGAAACTGAATAAGGTGGGCAATATATAACAGCCAACCTCAAAGTCTATGATGCAGACTTAATCAGCCACTCAGAGGATTCAAACGACTGATACTCTTCACCTGACTGTTTAGTGACTTGAAGAGTCTCACTGGCCAGAAATGCTGTGCCACCACCTGTTTGTCCAGTGCGAGGAACATGGAAGAACTTAAAGCCGATAGGTGTTGCTTGAATCCGATGTGCATCATCCATGACTCTCAACCATGTCTCAGTTAATGAAAAGAAATCAGTACCACTCAATCAGACAAAATCCAACCAGTCAGAAGTTTTGTTTTTGAGAGACCTGACATTTAAAGAACACATTCTCAAGTGTTGACGATGACAGGTTTGTGCACTGACAGGTCTGACATGTCTCAGCACAGGAACATCCACAATAGCAAGAAAACGGGTCTCAGAATATTTGATGATTTCTTAATGTTGCCGATGTTGGTTGCTTACAATGACAGATGCTGCCTGTAGATATTGCCAGCAAGCAACGCTATGGTTTCAATTGGGGGGGGGGGCACTGGGGTAATTTTGTCTCCATATTCTGATCTCTGGTCAAACGTCAAAATACTATTTAATCAGTTGCCACACAGGACATGTGCTCTTGTTGGAGAATTCCTTTTTATTTCTGCACTTGACATATCAGGCATTGTGCTCGGTTAGGCCAGAAATAAATTACAAGGTTGAAGAATTTGCGTGAAAAAAAAGTGCCCCAGGGAGCTTTTTGGGGGGGAGGGAGAAAACCAGACGTAATTAATTAATCGTTAACTGGTTAACTTTTGGAAACTTTAGTACCGATGTGTCCTTGGATGACAAACCAAAGCTTGTTTCTATTTCTTTCCAGGAAGCTTGGGGAATACCAAGTGCCTGACTTAGAGAGGCTGGTGACCAGCTGGATTGAGCTGGGAGCACGCTATGTTGGGGGCTGCTGTCACACCAGGCCAGAAGATATACGCCAAATTGCAGAAGTTGTCAGGAAGTACAACTCATCACTCTAGATTGTAAAACTTCATCACTTGAAAGAAATGCTTCATGGATAAGTGGTGTTTTGACATACAGCTTGGGAAAGAAAGCTTACAAAAGTTTCCTTTGTTTCACATTAGGCAAGTTTCTGAAGTGCATGTGGGTTTTCCTTGTAGGTGGATTGTCCTTGTAGGTGGGTTTTCCTTGCAGGTGGGTTGTCCTTGCAGGTGGGTTGTCCTTGCAGGTGGGTTGTCCTTGCAGGTGGGTTGTCCTTGCAGGTGGGTTGTCCTTGCAGGTGGGTTGTCCTTGCAGGTGGGTTGTCCTTGCAGGTGGGTTGTCCTTGCAGGTGGGTTGTCCTTGCAGGTGGGTTGTCCTTGCAGGTGGGTTGTCCTTGCAGGTGGGTTGTCCTTGCAGGTGGGTTGTCCTTGCAGGTGGGTTGTCCTTGCAGGTGGGTTGTCCTTGTAGTAGGATTGTCCTTGTAGGTGGGCTGGTGAGCAGCCAATTTCACAAAACTTTACACAATGGTGTAACTCCACTTGCACCCTATTTTATTGTGTAAGTTGTGCAACAAATTAGGAATGATTTCACGAAACTTACTATCTTACACAGTCATTGTAGATTGCATAAGATGCACAATTTTCTTGGCCTTAAGCATGGTTCAAAGTTATGCCTTTTTTTTTTTAAATTGGCCACTGGATGCTTTTGGCCTGTATTCACTGCAAAGGGATTGAGTAATTCTATGGTAAACCAGGCTGACTGTTTAACTTTGCAGTGACTCTGGTGATTTGACTGACAGTGGTGTGAATCCCTTTGAAGTGGTTTACTGTGAAGAACAGCTTGGAAAGTGGAAAGAATTTTGTCCTCTGCATTGAAGCAAATCACCTTTAAGCCTAGAGTTTTAGACATTGTAATTACTAGTATCAACTGGCTGTGCAGCATGAAGCCTGCTGGGTACATCTAGGTTTGTTCACAAACCTAAGGAAAACTTGAAATTAAGGACAGCATTAGTACAGCAGTTTAGCCATCTGTTTGTATTCCCAAACCAACAAAGCCAATACGCAGAAAACTAAATACACAGTCAGAAAATGAACGTCACGTTTTCTCTGTGTAAAGAAGGCAAGCATGTTCGCATATGTGACCCGTCACAACAAAATGAGCGTAAAGTCGCATTCCGCGCTTTCCTATTTTGAAGGTTCAAAATCATATTGAAGTGGAGGTTGATTTGGGGATTTTTGTAATATTTGGAAAGACTAACCCATTTTCTTTTTAATTCCAAATATTTAGCAGGATCGAATAGTTAAAAATATCATTTTCACAGTAGTTTTGACAATAGCATTATGCATGCCTGGTCTGAAATGTTGAAACAATGTCAGGAACAAAAGCGCAAGCTGCCAGAATAATGTCACATGGTCACCTTATACTTCTACCCTAAGTGTTCCATGTACATGCCATTGGAGAGCTCTCTTTCTGCTGAACTCAAAAATACAAATATCTCAATTTTTGAAAATTCCGATTTTCAGCTCATTTGGGGGTGACAGGTCACATATGCACTTGAAATGACAGGGTCCTGCAGCCTAGAAAAGTCATGGGATTGTGTAAAAATGACTAAAGTCAACACTGTGTGTGATTTCTATTTTAAGAAATAAGTGCATAAAATGCCTAATTTTATTTGCAATTTAACGGAAGTCCAAATAGTCCATGAAATTTCATTATTGGGTCATGGATTTTCTTAATTTGGTCATGGGAAAAGTCATGGAATTTAATTGCCCTTTAGGTGCAGGAACCCTGATGAATGTGGCCGAGGGCTTTTTAATGCCTAACACTACCGATTGAAAATGCCTTAACATCATGCATGCATGTTGTGCTTCAGTGTTGCATTTAGAGTAAATTATTCAGAATTTGTCCAATTATGTTCTACAAACACAAGCATGAATTTAATATTGCCTTGCTCAGGGTGGCGTCAAAATCTTCCACACGAGGAAACGAGTTACTACACTAGTAATTTAATATAACGTCACAAGTCATTCACAAAAAGTAGGATTCACACACCTGTCTTTGTTGAAACTGAGACCGAATTGTCATAGAATCTTGAGAGTCTATGGCACCTATCCTTAAACAAAGAGACTGATAACACGTAAAATAGTGATGCCACCCATTCTTTACATTTGCACTTTTCAATGGCTAAGATGCGGGACTTGATTCATCAAACCCCATAGGAAAGTGCACATGTAAACAAAATGACCTTATGTTTTTAAAGTCTATTTGAAGTTATGGGTTTTGACTTGACTGCATTTGTGTTTAATAAAACCACTCGCATTTGATTTTACTTTACTCATACACCCACATTGTGCAATTCTTGCTGTTGGAACCATCCAGTTCTTTCCTTGTCAATGACCACAGCATTTGGTGAATCTTTTGTGTATGTCTCAGTCTAATTCATCTCTCATCACAACAGAGTCCCGCAGATAAATAGGAAAGACCCCTTGAAGTGTATATAGAGATACAACTGAAATTGTAGTTTCAAATGTGTTTTTTAAGTTGTAATATGAATTAGATTCAAAAACAATGAGAAAGATTTACTTTCTATTTTCCTACATTTTTATTACACGAAATAGCAGCGACCCCTCTCGGCCTTTACCATGATCTTCCCATCAGAAAAAAAAGTAAAAAGAAATAGTTAATACAATATATTGATATTTTAAAATGTTGAATTCTTTAGGATATTGCAATTTTAACTGGCATTTCGAAACAAAACATATCAATGGAAAGGAAGAGAAAGTATTGGCACATTCAATCATTTCAATTCAAAGTATCCAACGATTGAACAGTTCACTGTTCTTTGGGGGGAAAATGTCAGTCAATTTCATTCATGTGAAGCAGGCACTACAAACTACATGTATTCTACATAGTTAGTTTGCAGCCTACACTACAAGAGATTAACAGTACAATTGAGAGAGTGAATTAAGCATAAAAAATCTTTCAGAAATCAAAACAAATTGCAGCGGAACACAGATCAGAAGAAAACCGATAATAAAAAGTCATGTTTATAATGAAGAAAAGTTTAGGTCCCGAGGTTTTGTCTCTCTTTGTTTTCTGTTACTGGTGACACATGGCACCTGTTATGACAATGTACATGTACTTTGTCAAGTCCCAAGGACCTTGTTACTCGTGTCCCACTACTGTTCAAATGATTGTATTTATGCACTGTACTATTAAGCAGCAGTTGACCTTTGTGAAGTAAATTCTGAAATAAAGTGGCAATATGGGTACACTGGAAATTTGCCAGCCAAATTGTAACAAATTATACCGTTATATGATTAAAATATGTGACTTCATTAAGGTTCATTTTTGTCCCGTGATTACCAAAAGCATACAAATCATACACTTGTGTAGAAGTTATAAGGAACTGAAGAATAACAACTGGCAGTTGTTTTCTTATTGTGCATAATAAAAGAATACTTGACTAATTTACAGGATTATTTGAACAGTGGCCGGGTATTTCAATGTACTCTGTACTTTAAATAATGTTTTGAATACAAGCAATATTCAACTAAATTATAAATAATCCTCGACTGAAGCAGTAACTTTACCCATATGGCTTTGTGGATGTTCTCCGCTTTGCCAAATATAGAGGTTTACTGTCAAAGCATCTTTCTCAATACTCTTTTAGAAACTTAACAAAATGTTTATTTCCAATCTGCAGCATATTTACAGGCTTCACTGGCATTTCAATCCTGAATTTGAGACATTTATATCTTAAGTTAAAACAGGTTTGGAATTTTTACTGTCGTGGAGAGATTGCAGGAGTATGTTTGCCATGAGCAAGACAAGTGATTCTCGGGGCTCTCTTTTCTACTTTGACTTTAAGGGGAGGAAAAATGAATAATTTTGTAATCAAGATGTTCAGATGTGACTGCTTAAAAGTAGGTAAGATTTGACTGAGGGGGAAAGGCATTGAGGCTTTGTTGGGAAAAAAAAACTTGAACAGAAGCTCTATTGAAAGAAAATGCCAGAACTTACGTTCCATTAACTATGCACTCTTCACGAACAATGTGTACCTTCAGTGAGCTAGGAATCATGCAGCAAGGGAGCACTAGTTCTGCGTAAATTTCAGGTGAATCTATAGCAAAGAAACAACTTCGTTCTAGCAAAAAAATAGTTTGAAAGATGTCAAGCAAGGTCTGCAAACATGGTGTCATAGATACATTTGGCTACATAGACGACTACCAAAAAGTTCAGCCTATTCGTTAAGTAGGACAGACCCAGCTTGGAACAACAGGTCGAGTACTCTATATTATCCCTGCAAGAATTTGGCAAATGACGTCTTGGGAGGCCCAAACAGGAACGAGTAAATTGCCTTTGAACTCCTTCCAGTAATGTTCGTTGTGAAGGAGAACTTGAGTACCAAACTGGGGCAGAATGCTCAAGAATAGGTCTGATATGAGAGCAGTAAAGAGTGACAAGAATATAGGGTCTTTGGAGTTAACCAGTCTTCTAGTAAAATCAGACATCTTAGTAGCATTTGAAACAACTGAATTTACATGATGACTCCAAGAAAGATCTCAGGAGATAACCACACCAAGATATTTATACTGATCAACAAAATCCAAGTTACGAGAATCAATCTGATTTGTGGATCTATGAGGTATTCTGGAGCGAGTAATAGACATCAGTTTACATTTGTCGATGTTCAGCTTCACACGATCAAGAGGCCAGTTATACACTTTTTTATTTTACGGCGTTATAACGCCCTAATACGGCGTAATAACGCCCCATTATGGCGTTATAACGGCCTATTTTAAGCGTAATAATGCCCTGTTATTGCGTTATGACGCCCTATTACGACGCAATAATGCTCTGCGGCGCCCACGCACACACACACGTGGCTCCGCTTGTGCGCATGGTATTTGCAGTTACTGTGGCCATCCTTGGACGGTTCGAATCTTGCAAGGTTAGCGATAAAAGCCCTTTTGTCTGCAGGTGGTCCCGATGCTCAGTAATAGCATGGATACAAAGCCTGGGCGGTAGGTTATGCCTTACATTAGGGCGTAATAACGCCGTAAAATAAAAAAGTGTATTCTTGGCGGAGATCAGCCACCGTAGGTTTTTGCTAGTATAAATTTTACATTACAACAGATAGAGTGACGCATGTCAGCGGGATGAACATAACAGTGAGGCTTTCGATAGGAATTATGGAGGTAGAAAACGTACGGCGGCCGAAACGACACAAACCCTTTAAGTATAACGGCACTGCTGGCATGCAAGCCAGATCTTATGTCGCAGTCTCTAGTCTCTATCGGATATAGAATTAAACATGCCCTAGAAAGCTGCGGAAATCTGCAAGTCCTCTCTACTATCCAAATGCGCTAATGCAATGAGGCTGGAGGCCCCTCAAATAAACGTTCTTATTTTCGGTTAAGGACAAAACAGATTGAATGACTCCACAAACAGAGACAAATTATACAATTATACCCCCACCCCGAACACAGCTTCCCGAACCCTGGTAAAAAGTGTTGTCATGATTAGGCCTAGTGTCATATCTCAAGAAAAATTACGCTTTTCCAATAATTTTGTTTACGGTGCAGTTTACTAAAGGGAATAATTATATGATTCACCGTGGATCAATTATCTTTCAAAATAGCTCAGTGTACCTGGTTCAATTGCAGGGAAATGAAGAGAGAGAATATTTTTATTTTTCCAAGAAAGGACAGAAACCTTTCCTGCAGTTACGAAAGCCTTACCTTTACACACGTGGACCCCCCCCAAAAAAACAGCGCTATTTTCTGGCTGTAGCATCTTATTTTAGCAGCTTTAGGCATCTCGCATGGAGACCACACGTAGAGGAATCCGCCACTATCTGCCCCATCAGAACGACTCGGAGCTGCTGTCAACACAGGCAGCGGAACAGTTTTTGAAGGGGGCAGTTAATAGACCATCGGGCGGGCCTTTACGGCTCGCATGATCCATTAAGCCCCAGCCAATCATAGGACCCGCTCTAAAAAGTGCTTTCGCCGCCAGTGGCTGTCAGCCTTCAAACTAGAAAGCTAACATGGCATGGCCACACAACATGGAAAGTTGCTCTCAAAGACCATCCTTCAAGGAACAGTTCCGGGAAAAAGGAAACTGGGACGACGGAGATCAAAGAGATGGACCGACAACATTATGGAAGGGACGGGACTGTCATTGTTCAAACCTACGCGCCTGCGTACAACCATGATATGGATAACGTAACAGTTCTGGGCTAACAAACTTTCCCAACAAAGAAAACAAATAAACCGTCATGTGTACAGATTTTTATTGCGTCTTAGTGTTACATTTCTTCCATAATCAAACATACTAGTTAATCTCCCTATGCCTAGGGGAGAATTCAGGAGAAGGCCTACCAGTTCAAATGCACGCTATCGAAATCATGGTGAAACGTACGCACGTGGTGCCGTGCGGGGAGCCTGAGATCGAGAGAGCGCTCTGCATAATTCATGTTTCAAATGACCCGGGAGCCTGAATGATGAAGTTCATTATCATAGACATCTCCGGACAAGTTAATGCCGGCCTTGGAGATCCAGCAACAGTTCTGACAGTTGGCAGTTATCAGCAGTTTCCCAGGTCACGAGTTCATATTTCGAAGTTTGAAACTTTTCACAGGCAGTGCTGCTATTTTAAGGGTCGGGATAGAGTTATAAGCAGTGACATCCAGAGAACAATGAGCGTCAAAGTTCTAGACGGGGGATTGGGAACTGAGCTGGAATACACGGGTGTTGTTAGCATTGTAAGTTGAATAGTCGCCGTGTCGTAGCCTACATGCATGAAATTGGTTTCATCATCACCAACGTAAAACAAGAAAAAAAATAGTGTAAAGTTTGGGCTGTATTATACAGTCAGAACCTGGACATCAGTCATGATGAAGACTTGTGTCCAACCATGGCTACATGCTCTTCAGTGATGTGCAGTAAAATGAGGGCAGAAGTCCTGTTTTCGGTCCATACAGTTTTATGAAAAGACAAATCATGAGGGACATGGACATGAATACATTTTATGTAAATCTTTTAGGATGGTGTACATGTACATTACATGTAAATTGGTATCAAACTTTTGGTACTTACAGGGAAATTGTGATGAAGATTTTATCTTCTGTTGAATTTTTGAAATTTCAATTGCAGTCACCATTTTGTTTACATGTAGGTAGGCCTCGTGGATATTGGACCGTGTACTGGTTTTGATCATGTTGATAATGCTGTTGCATTTGCTGTTGGCATGACAGAACATGTGCAGTGAGTGTTTGGGGGGCGTAGAGATTTTACAATGCAACTTTGGTTCCAAACTAAAGATGGAATTCGGACCTTGTGCAGTTTTATTCTTTATTTCCCTTTTAAAGAAAAATCCTCCAGAGCCACTGATCATAAAAGAAAATGAAGCAGTCACCCTGTGTCCTTTCAAACTGCATCACCAGTGCCACATGTCTTGACCATTCAGTCATGCAGTCACCTATCAGTTCAATGTTGGCATAAAAAAATGCAAGCATCTATTTATTGAAGCACTTGAATTATAAAATTAAGGCCCAAAGACATCAAAAATAAAATGAACTTTAGCTGCCCCAGTCAGCCGTATAAACCCGGCCAAATGCACCCAATCAGTTCAATACAAAACGTTGTAAATGTTTGTAAGGTGTGAATGTTGGCATGGTGAAACATGCTTGATGAAGAACTCTTGTTCAAGGGTAGAGCTCACATTTATGGGGTTTTCAAAACTTTGTTTTTCAGGAAGATGAACTGTGGAGTGCCCGGCCTTTAATAACTGGTCCACACTTGATCAAGAATGTGCATAAGAGGTAACTTAAAGCTTCCTCCTAAAGCCAAAGACAACCCTAAATTTGCAAGATTTGGAACCAATGTGCTTCAGTGCTGAGCAACATTTTTACAACATGTACTTTAAATACGTGTACAAATGTACTTTAATAGTGTAGAACTAGAGTAGACCAGTATAAATGTACAAATGACCAAACTCAAATGAAAGCATGGCTTTTTAAATATTTAAAATCATCAGTGCTTTCCTGGACAACTTAAGCAAGTGCTGTTGCTGTGATGTCATCTAGGGAAGTCATTAATAACTAACAATATTCTTATTATAAATGGACATAAGAAACTCCATTCCTTACAAAAGACTACAAGTCTTGGAAGACGACACACATGAAGCATTATGGATCACGTCAAGACCATGAAAACTTCCTCGACAGTTTTCCTGCGTGGCCGTTGGTTGCATTTACCACCCACCTGATGCAGACAACACATCCATGCATGGCTACCTCATTAATTGTGCCCATAGCATCTTACGATTGCACCCATCGTGTGGTGTAATAGTGACTGGTGATTTCAATCAACTCAGAGACGCATTCCTCGGTACCCATTATGGCTTTAAGCAAGTAGTAGATTCACCCACACGGCATCAGTCAATTTTGGACAAGATCTGGACCAACCTGTCATCTGTTTACGACAAACCTGTCATACTCTCGGAACTTGGTACATCAAATCATAATATGGTTTTATTTTCTCCATCCAATGCCCCATCTCTAGACAATGGCCACACCCTCAGGATCACCATTCGGTACATGGGCGAAAAGAGAGAAAGCAGTTCTTAGCTCAGCAATTTCTGAGATTGACTGGAATGTTTTGAACAACTGTGAAAGTTGCCATGAGAAATTAGCCATCTACCAGTCAGTCCTGCATTCATTAATGCAGTCCTGTTTTCCCACCAAGATTATGACAAGGCACACCAACGATAAGCCATGGGTCATCGATGCATTTTGACATTTGGTCCAGAGACGCCAGTGGGCAAGAATGGCAGGCAAAGTTGACTTAGCAAAACAACTTCGTAACCAAGTTCATCGTGCTGCCTCGCGTTAATGGCATGATTTCTACCAGTCCGAGATTGCCACCTTGCAGAATTGCTCCTGCAGAGGCTGGTGGAAAAACATGAAGGCACTCATGGGAGCACCATCAATAAAGGGAGATGCCTGTTTGCAGGGCCTTGCCAAAACGGTGTCCAATGGAGATCTGCAGGTGTGAGTAGATAAGATTGATGACTTTTTCATTTCTGTCAGCAGTGACTTACGTCATCTGGATAAAACTAACCCTGTCTTCCAGTCAACAGAACCGGTGCCAGCAGAGCTTTTCATCAGTGTTTACTCTACGAAGAAGGCTCTTGATTGATGTTACCAAAGCCAGGGGGTCTGACGGAATCCCTGCATGGATTCTACGCTGAATTTTCAAATGTACTTGCTGCCCCTCTAATGGACGTTTATAACACTTCAGTTAGACAGGGTGCAGTTCCCACGAGTTGGAAAACTGCACGTCATTTCCATACAAAGACATTCCCATCCATGTCAATAGAGACTGATACTAGACCAATTTCATTGACACCCATTGCTGCCAAAGTGTTTGAATCTATTGTACTCGACTTAAGTGTCTAGTAAAATCAAGGACAAAATAGACCCAAACCTGTTGGTTGCATTCCTGGGTCTGGTACTACTGATGTGCTTGTGGAAATGGTTCACCAATGGTACGAGGCTACTCACAAACTCGGCAGATTCGTACGCATTCTGCTGCTGGACTACTCCAAGGCATTCGATCACATAAATCACTACATTCTTATCCAGAAACTGATCGACATCAGCCTGGATCATCATTTAGTACGCTGGATGGCTGCGTTCTTGAAGGACAGGGTCCAGCGTGTCAAAATTGGGCGTGTCACGTCAACCACAGGTTGTCCAAATGGTGGTGTCCCACAGGGGACACTATCTTGACCCATGGACTTTTTAGTTTAGATCAATGACTTGGCTAACCCCTGACCAATTTATAAATACGTGGACAATAGCACTATTTTCAAGGTCTGTAAGAAGGGTTCAGAGTCCCCATTACAGGAGTCTGCCGACATTGCTTTGCAGAATGAAATCAACTCGACAAAGACCAAAGAACTTTTGATTTGTTTTTGTAAGGATCCGTCTCATCCCATTACTGTGCCAAACATTGAAGTTGACAATAATACAATCAACTCAAGTCACTCAAGCTAAAGTTTTCGGTATTATACTCTCTGCTGACTTGACATGGAACGCCCATGTTGACCTCATCGTATCCGAGGCTGGTAAAAAATTGTATGCTGTATCAAATGAAATGAGCAGGTATCAGTCAAAATGACCTGCTTTAGATATATTTGTCTGTAATTAGACCTGTTTTGGAATATACATGTCAAGTGTGGCATAGCAGTCTTCCAAAGTACTTGTCTGACAAGATTGAAACGATTCAGAAAAGGGCTCTGAGTTGTAATTATCCTGGGCAGAGTTATGAGACCACTTTGCAAGCTGTCAATATCCAGTCTCCTTATGATAGGCGTTATGTGTGTAAGTCTTATTTCAATAAGCTTAAGAACCCTAGTCATAAGTTTCACCATTTGCTCCCTGTCCCCCGTGGGCTGTTGTATCAGTTGAGATCTGCCCCATACCCGCACAAATAGGTTTAAAACCTCCTTTACCCCATGGTGTCTCCTCAATCTTCAGTAGCACGCTAATAGTGTATTTGTCAATTTTCCAATGCCATCTCGTCTTTTTAAGAATTACTTTGTAATAACATACCAGTAGTTTTAGCAAGTTTTAGATAAATAGGATGATTGTTTTTATATTAATTGTTCTTAAAGATTTTAATTAGGTGTGAGTTGGTGTTCCCAAGATGTATATGTCAAACATGTCAAATGGAACTTTTTTTATGAAATCTTAAGTATTTTTTCTAATTTATCTGTCTTTAGTCCTTGAAGATGTCTACATTATTGGAACAGGTTTGGATAAATTGGATGATTCTGTTTTTATATTGCTGTTTTTAGCAATTTTAACTTAAGGCTTGAATATTGCTATACTGTATTTTGATATGGTGTCTTTTTAGACTGTAGTATGCAACTCAATCCAACCGTTGTTTGCAAGTAGTAATAAATAATCATTATCATTGTCATTATAAGTACATATTGGTCATTGCATACATGTAGGTTTTTCCATCAAAGTTGTGAATCCAGAAGTTAATATTGAAACATTTCCAAGAAGGGATTGATACTTGCTTTGTTTTGCACAAATAGCGATGGATCATCAAAAAAGAAAAATTTCATCTAGCAAAATCCACAAAATGCAGGACTGTTTGTGCTAAAATCTGTGTATATATCCTTGAGGCTTTCTTTCTAGGAATGCATCATAGCTGCGCTCATGAACATGGAAATACTCTTTAGCATAAAACCAAACTTGCAGTAAATACCCTTTGAAACAATGAAGCAAAAGTTGGAAGAAAGTTAAGTGAGACACAAAGGGGGTATTTTCAAAGTTTGTGTTAAAACAAATTGATTGCAGCTAGTCTTTAACTTTATACAGTTTAGGGCATTTTTTGGTCTGCCTGCAAGCTTTACTTTAGATCATGTCAACCTTAAGGACAAACATACATTTCCATTTAAATTCCAATGTAAATTAATAGAGGCTCCAGATTAAAGGTTAGTCATGAAATCAGGATTAGTGGATTGAGGTTGCACATGTGTCTAATTGCCTGTGACTTTTTTTTTCCTGTTTGAAACAGTTTCCTGGAAAGTGGTGCAGACATCCTTACAACTGCTACATACCAAGTATGTTAATGATATTAAAAAGGGCTTCAGTTTGTGTTTAATACTTGCAGTGTCTGAGCTTCAGTTGAGGGCAGACTTCCAATCTAAAATGTAATTATTTTGACATCAAATTTGCAAACTGAATGTTGTGGAGAGTTGAATTGGTGTATTAGGTTTAGCCTTGTCAATTAACCCTGGTGTGCCCAGTGGTCAAGAGGTTATTCTTCCATAAGAAAGCAGTTTATGGTTTCAATCCCACCTGAGGAAAGCTTGCAAGTTTCCTCTGGAAACTCTAACTGTGGCACACCCATTCACCATTAATTTTGAAATTTTGTTTTTACTTTTTTGCCTACTCAATCTCAGGCAAGTATTCAGGGCTTCGACGAGTCTATCAGCCTGTCAAGAGAGGGCGCCCTTGAGTTGTTTGCCCTGGCAACAAGAATCGCTGTGGAGGCTGTGGAAGAGTTCTGGGCTGAGAACAAGGACAAAGACCCAGGTGAATGAGAAGAAAGATCTGTAGAGGTCTGGGGGGGGGTCTTTCTGGATTCTGTGCCCCAACTTGAAGCACCCCATCACTGGCAAAGTGGAGACAGATCGGGGAGGAATCATTTCATCATCACACATCAAACGGAAATTGGTTCTGCTTGCTCAGTGTGTCCTGCACCCAACTGGCATAAGTCATAAAACACATAAAGGGGGCCAGTAAATGCTATCAGGCATTGTTTCCCTGATGGTTTGACATTTTTGTCATGCCTTTAGTGTCTATAACAGTTTGGAGGATATAACCTGATTGAGACCAGAGGGTAATTCATTTAAAAATATTATCAATCCCCATTTTACTGTCACAAGCGACAGGTAAATTGTGTTCCTTTTTTGACTGCAAAAAATAATGTC
>NW_019091567.1:105928-125877 GCF_001949145.1 Acanthaster planci
GAATGACATTTCAGGACAAAAGTACATAAGAGTATCTGGCAATGTGCGTTTTCTCCAACTTTGTTCACATCTCATCAGTTCAGTATTTTTAAGTGACATTGGGACATGAAAAGTACCCTACAGCATGACTGAAAATTATTTATGGTTCGTAAAAACGGTGGTATGCACAAGGCAATCAGACTGTGTGTTTGAGCTTTACATCAGTTTTGGCAAGTTTTTCTATGGATCTTTGTCAAGTAGTGCAGAATCTACTGGTGAGCCGTTCTACCACAAATATCAACAGCTTCAAGTTGTGCCTTACTTCTTACGTTTGAGACTAACTCTGCTTCTGATCAAACAGTAATCAAGCAGGACAGCTTCACAAAAATATATAAAGTGAATGAAGTAAAGTTCAAATTTGTCAAGGGTGGATGGGGGAGGTAAAAGGGACCACGCCCCCTCTTCCTGAAATGCTTACAAAAGCCCTCAAATGTAGCCAGAAAGGCAACAAAATGTTAAATTACAAACATTTGCAAATTTCTGTTCCCCCCCCCAACTTTTTATGCCCACCTTGAAAAATCAGTTTTGGATCTACCCAAGGCACCTGTGTATTGTACACACTTGCCGAGGTGTCTTTTTTAAACAGGTAGAATGTGTGCTTAAATGTGGTCCTGCCGCTGCATGTTTTATACATGTGTTAGTTCCTACCTGAGAACTGTTGGCAATAGCTCTGAAGAGTAGAGATAAACCGAGTTGAAGGCCACAGAGATTCCCATTTTGCCAGTCAGTGCAAGGTATGTCTGCATGCTAGACATCTCACTGCCTGTCAACAGAATGTAAAGGGAGAGAAATACATTTTTAAGTAGAATCCTTCAAAAAAACCTTTGTGTTCCAAATAAACTCATTCTGAATTTTTGTTTTACAATGTAAAGAGGTATATTGGTAGCTTTTTGGTAGTTATGCTAATGCCAGTTTCCACATTCACAAGCAAACCTGTGATGACACTTTAGGGAGAAAGCCTCCATGTTCCATTGATGTTTTGACATTTTGCAGTTCTAAACTTTCTCTACTTTAGTGATTCAATGTTGTTTAAGTACAGGGGAATAAGCCAATGAATGATGTTTTCTCAGTAATGTTTTTATTGAGCAAATCTTAGGTTGTAATTTTATGACAGTAAACCCTACAAACTGACCAGCGTCTTCCCTAATTGACATCAGAGCAACAATGCCCCCGTAGTCTGGAAGAGCACAGACAATTCTACAATTTTTAAAAGAGTGCTCTTTTCAAATGTTTGTTCATTCAACCCCAAAATGATGTCAGAAGGACTTATGATAGTCAACAAACAGAAGGTATTTGTTGCTCAAGAAAAAAATTTACCTTCTGATTTCTGTAAGGTCATGACTCCAAGGCAGGCAAGACCTGCGATGAACAAGGAGCTGGCCATGGTAGGCCGGCGACCTATCCTAAAATACAAAAGCCACAAAACCACAAAATCATTACCCCCAATCAATTGAGACTGCAGAGCCCACAAGAAAAAAAATTGGAACAACAGAACACAAATATTAAAATGACTTGAGGGCAGATGGTAAAATATGTAGCTCCTTAAAAGTGCTAACAATTCAACAGACTAGTTCTGTCAACTTTCAATACCAAGTACTGTTTGTTCATTAGATTTAAAGTAAACAATTTCTAATTTACAATTAGCATTTTAGAAATGTTACAAACTGCTTGTCTGAGTGGCGAGGAAGAGTTCTTCACATGTCAAAAACCGGATGGTTGTTTCTAGAGGAAAAAAGTTCACAACACCACCCCCCCCCATAGACCCCCATCGACACCAGACCTGGAAACGCTACTGACATTATGACATGGAGACTAAGTTTCTAGACCTGTTGCAGGCAGTGTGGGGGTTTATCTGCTATCCAAAATCTTACCCTTTTATTGCTTTAAACTGAGTCCTACAATGCAATGCAAGCTATTCCTTTTTCTTTTTGTGATTTCTGGCTCTGGAGGATTTTGTATGGGAAAAAGGTTCAAACTTCACACTAGGTCTGCAGTCCATCTCATGAATACAAATGTACACTGTCAATGCAAGGAACCTGACAAAGATTTGCGGCGGTCAATAAACTCGCCACAAATGTTAAGTCCATGTGCTAGTACAACAGCAAAAGCATACCAGGACCATGAACCAGTCAAATACCCACTGCCTTTCCAAATATGGCAGAAGAGCCTTAAATCTTTTTAACATAGCAAGCCACAACCAATCCTGAACAGCTGTGTAGGTGGACAAAACTGTTCCATTCTACAAGTCCCCAACATCCCACTTACCGATTCAAGGCGTAGGTGCTGAGTAAAGTGGCAGGTATTTCAACGATCCCAGACAGTGCGAAGTTGACGTACATGTTCCCACCCAAGCTGCTAGCACCAAAGGTTAGACCGTAATACGCCAAACAACAACTAAACCTGAGATGAGGCCAACAAAATACCAATGAAACGTTGATTAGTTTCTAGCAATTAGCATGCATTTACCTTTATATACACAACACTGCATAGGTGCAACATGCACACAGTGTAGCGCAAAATGATGCAATCATTCATGTTCAGCTAATGGGGGGGACTTTTTACATAGGAGGGTTAAAATTAACTAGCAATTACCTTTTCTTAGAGTCACTTTTCATACAACATTATATTCATCCATGTATGAAACTATCCTTTTAGGTTAAGTGAACTGAAAATTTCAAAATTTGAAAAACAATTTTCTGTGATTCTCCAGACAAATCAGGTCACTGTTCCACTGATGCCAATCAGGGAAGACATCATTCAGTTTAGAGGTTTTCATGTTCTAATTGTTTGTGAAGCCAAGTTTCCAGCAGTTTAAAACATTGTTTTTGAATGCTTTCACAGTCTTGCTCATTTGCTCATATGGAAATCAGTGTTGTAGTACTCGGTACTCGTACTCGAGTACTACTCGAGTACTGTTTTCAGAGTACTCGTACTCGTACTTGTACTCGGACGTCCAATTACTTGTACTTGAACTACAGTTCTTGTACTCGGGCTACAAAATACTTGGAACTCGACATCCAAAAATTGGACTCGAGCATCAAAGTAACAGTACTCAATAAAAAAATCCTTTAAGTTAACTTACCACGGCCGTTAAAATAAGGTACAAATACATATCGACCCCAATGACCCGATATTCGATACGGTTCTGACAAAAGAAGGCCGAACGTGGGACCATTAACGTATACGACCCATTCGGTGTCTGTGCGTGTACTTAACCAATCACGTACGCGAATTATATTGTGGTACTCTAGAATGGTCCTGCAATTTACTTGGGCATTGGTAGTCTGGTTCCTGGACCCGAAAATTTTAACTACGAACCCAGCATACAGAAAATCTTAGGCATGTGAATAAATGAGTCTGGAAAATAGACTTCGCTGCGCCGTGCACGTTGTGCCAACTGCTGCAACGCACGTGTAGTGACCTTGACATTGCTAGCCAGATCACTTGTTCTTGTAGCCATGTCATCTGCATTCGGTGTTTCTTTTACACAGTGGCAGGTTTTAGAGTCTCTAAATTAACATAAAACTACTTTTGAATTACAAGTACTTGTACTCGTACTCATAATTAGAAGTACTTGTACTCATACTCGGAAGTGCAAGTACTTGTACTCAGAAACCAGTACTTGTACTTGGCTGGCAAAGTATTCGACATGTCTTTGTACTCGGCAGTCAAAGTACTCGGCAGTACTTGGTACTCGGAAAAAAGTACTCGACTACAACACTGATGGAAATATGCATTAGCATGAAAGGCAAAAAGGCATCAAATAGCTCTTTTTCAAATAGCAAAACAATAAAATTGAAAATAAAGTTAATAAAAACATGAAGGTGCATCTTTAAGCACTGTAATGAAACTGTACCAAATAGGCCCTTTAGAGAAGTTCTGATGGTGCCAGAAAACAATGACAATCTTAAGTTTTTAAAAAAGGTGGACAATCTTGAAGGGACAAATGTGCCAACCCCACCAATGCCAAATGGCAGTGCCCTAAAATAATGAAATTGGAGAACAGTACATCTGTTGACTTGAAAGTCTTTCTTACCATGTGATCATCAGTATTATCATCCTTCGCCTGAGCATGGGAGTGCGGAACAGGTCCAACACCCCCACCGAGCTCTTGCCTTTTGTCTCTTCCCTCTTGTCGGTCAGGGTGATGGTGGTTGGACAGGGCCACACCCCATTCCTCCGGCCAAAATTGACCAACTGGTCCTCTGCC
The DNA here is from genome assembly GCF_001949145.1 of Acanthaster planci. The sequence goes on from NW_019091567.1 coordinate 110,178, forward strand.
TCCGTGATGCGGCCCTGGGAGGCCAGCCAGCGGGCTGATTCCGGTACCAGTCTAGAGAAAAACCACCAAAAAAAGGGGAAAAAAGCAAAAACAAGTAAGTTAAAGGTTCAAACTTTAAGTGAATGCAATAGTGAGGTGGTTTTAACAACTCAAAGCATTTGCAGTGAAATTCACTGTAGTGTTCTCAACTTTTCAAACTTCACAACACAAAAGTTTGATCTGGCATCAAAGGAAATGTGTATTTTAATTACCGATTTTGCCCTTACCCAACATATATTCACAACCACTGTTTACTCAGTGCTTGTCCAAGAGCTTGCAAACAAATCCGCAAGCTTACTCAGGTGGGACTCGAACCTACAACCTCCTGCTTACTAGTGTCTTAACCACTGGACCACCCAGCTTGCCAGGGTCGGCTGGCTAAGCAAAACCCACAATTAAAATTAACATCTCCCAGATGCAAAAGTGCATCTTGAAAATAGTATTTGCATTATTATCTGCTGTTCCGATAGCTGCATGGGATTTTTAACACTAGTGAATTATTGTATTAATGTTGTACTAACAGCCACCCATAGTTTTAGCAGCCGCTTGTAGGAAAGACATGACCATGATGTCAAAAGAGCAGACCCTATAATGTTGCTTAATGTGCACATTGGTTTAATCAAAGTCATCCCCTGAACAGTTATTCTTGCACTGTTTTTGTTATGTACGCCCCAAGGATTTGAGCCAATATTTCATGTCACATGATCTGCAATTTCATCAATCTGCATCAGATGCCCTGAATTTAACCGGACATTGGATAAAACTATCTGATGCACATCCCTGTCTACGCACACTTTCTAATCAAGCCTACAATCAATTACATGAGATGTCGGCATTGCAAGTTCTTACAGTGGTACAATGACGATGGAGGCCATTAGGAAGCAATTCAATAAGGTCAGATGTCTCCAGTCCCGAATGTAGTAAGCCATCACTGCAAGCGACTTTACAGAAAAGAACACACACGATATTAAACAGGTGTAAACAAATCATGGCCGAATACACTACCGATATCAGCTAAGTATGGAAACTTGTCTGGTTTAACCATTTACCTTGACCTCCCACACCATCATAAGTACTGACCAGACAGGTATGCACTCTGAAATCAGACCAATATGACTGTTTTCTTGAAGACCAGACAATAGCAAGTATGCTCCATTTCTTGCAATCAATTTCACAGGTTGAATGTCAAAGTTGTGTGGCCAATAGTAAGATTTACGGAGAAAGTCACATCATTAAAAATAAAAACCCTGTGGAAACCGGATGACTGGCCACCATGTGACTGGTTAACATGTAACAAATTTGAGAATATCAAGTGGCCAATTATAGACAGAGCAGAGCAAGGCACTTGTATAAACAGCACTGGTGATGAAATGATCCAGTGAACCAGTCAAATACAAAACGTTGCTGTTGTTCGTAAGGTCAGGGTTTAAAAAAAGTACATGTATTAACCACACATCAGGCAGATCAGAACTCAAATACACAATTAATCCCCAGTGTAGCATCATGGAAGGACACAGAAGTTTGAACTACATGTGTAACATCTACCCAATTACCGCTTTCTGGCATGCCTGGTATGCCCTTGCTACACACCACCTGTTTCACAATCATAAGCCCCCTTTGTGCCCTATGATAATCACTGCAATATTTTGCTGGTAATCTGCATCCTTAAAACATTGTGTACTGCTGTATAGGAAATTGAATTTTCATGCCATCGTTGGTGCTCGGTATGATTTGACAACATCAAATTTAATGCTTGTGCAGTTGCTTGTATTAGGCTGTGTACCCGAAGTGTTCATGTGCAGTCATTGCCCTTGTCAAATGCTTTCTTCTGGAGTTGTTTTGGGAATAAATAGCCAGTTGTTTATAAGATGTTATGTTTTAATTGAATCATTTTTATTACAGAATTTATTAAAAAAAGGTATTTTATAAGATCTCGTGATCACTCCTTGTGATGAAACAGCGCATTTTGTTTGTTATGAACTTAACTGCCCTGTGGTGGACATGCTGTTGGCCAGTTTTAGCCAAATTCATACAAAGACTTTAGAAACTGATGTTTTGGAGTGACAAAATAAAATTGCAAACATTGCATGGATAATGGAAAGTGCATCAAAATCTTAAAACCATTATTCACAACGGCAAAAGTAAATCTAATCTTAGATTTTTTTTTGTTTTTCCTGGTCACTGCAATAAGTTGTAGTTAATTGCAAAGAAAGCACCACAAATATTGCTATGATATTACTGGCCCCACTTGTCCGGCTAAGCTGCAGGAAGTTACCAGGCATTTTGGGAATGTTTACTATTGTTCATCTGACCAGGCAGCAATGATCATCGAGCACTTTGATGTGCCAGAGTTGTAACTTTTTCTGTGTCCTTCCTCTATGGTAACATGGTCAAACTTCTTACATGTACATCTATGAACCGCTTCCAATTCTGATGGTTTCTGAGGGTTTTTATATAATCCAGTAATTCTATATAACTGTAAATAAACTCACAGTCCACATCATTTCTTAACCTTAAATGTTTAGTCTAATGACTTTTTGTTCAACCTGTATAATTTTTTCAAATAAAGCACAGGTGAACAAACATCTATGAATCCGAATAACGCATGTGTTTTTATAGCAACATCAGCTTACCACAATAGCCACTGAACAGCTACAGTTGAAGATGCTGTTCAGGAGAGCTGATTTCTTGGGTAGAAGTCCCTCCAGCATCAGCACGTAACCGGCTAGACCAGCCCCTCCATAGAGGAAACCTCCCAAAAACCTACAAAGACAATACACATACACACACAAGGCAGCCATGTGAGGAGAGGAGGTTCATTCAACTAACTGAACTTGAAGGAAAGCCATTTGTATAAGGTTTGGCATGAAATGTACAACATCATCTTCTCCATGGGTACGCTCCGAGGAGATACTGTGGAGTTGTCATTTGGTACATGTATGGGGGCTGGTCATAAGGCTGAGTAAGGGTACCACACAGGCTTAGCCTATACACTGACTACCCACACTGGGAACAGCATGTAGGTCTGGGTATCAGAACCTGGTATCCTGAGTGCCCAACTGACAAGTGTCAGGAATTGCTTCCAAATTATGGAAGCACATAACCAAATACTCATAAAATTGCAATAAAAAAGGAAGGTTTCAATGGGATTGAGTTTTTTGAGGGGGGGAGATTTTAAAATAAAAACAGGGCTTCCGGTGACGCTAAAACAGAGATAGAGTTTGTGTTCAAAGGTTGCTCTTGAGCATTTAGAGGAAAAGATTGAATTGGAAATTTGAAACTAGAGTAATTTTCCTTTCTTTTACTACTGTTGGGGTTGAGTGTCTTTGATGTATGTCCTGGGTACCCATGCTTACATCTGCGACCAATTTGTTTTTTGAATATTGTTTGAGACAGTTCAGAGCAATGGATTCAAGTCCTGAATAGTTGTGCTGGTGTAAGTAAGCAGCCACAAGTACTTCAATAGGGTAACAAGTTCTCAGACAAGCCAGAAATACACACCCAGTCACCCACACAGCAAATGAAAAACAAATGGCTAGGTTCTCTGTGCAACTGTCACAGAAGCTGCGTCTCTTCATATTAAAAATGAAACCTCTGCATTCTTCATGAATTTTCCATGCAAAATATGAACAATCCATACTGGTTGGCCACTCTGCTGACTAAGGACTTTTATCACAAGGTATACCCACAAACTTACTAATCTCATCCCATGCACAAAATAGACACTTACCTTGTTAAGGCATACTGGTATATATTCTGAGTAAAAGCCGAAATAAACTGGACCACCACGAGGGCCAGTATCCCCCCGACAAAGGTCCTGCGCCGTCCAAACTTGTCCGAAGCCCGGCCTACGGCAACAACCCCAATCAGGTAGCCAAACATGAGCAATGACTGGGCATAGCCTGCATTTGCCTTGCGCTCACACACGAGGTCCCACTGCAGGAGAGATAGAATACCGATGCAGGTGTCACACTCCCAACTTTGCCAACTGTCCCAACTTTTGTCCAGCGGCCAACTTGGAGTTTGACCGACATCACTGCATTTCATTACCTCTCCCACCCCTCCTTATTTCTTCAGCCAGTTCACGATTTTCCTCACTCTAACAATCGGTCCTTCCCTTTCTCTTTTTCAATACTGTTATGTACATATGTACACACACAGTCTCTATACATGTGGTAGATTATGTAATGGCACCGCACAAGATTGCGTTTGTGACCTGTGATTGAACCAGGCAAAGGTGAATGACCTCACTGTAGTCCAGAATATTCTTCTTGTACATTCTAAAAGTTTCTTGTCAGCTGATGTAATTTCTAATTGTTTAGTGCATGTTCTGAAAGTTTCTTGTAAGATTAAATGTAATTTAGTAATGCTAAAAAGTTTATTTTAAGAAACTTACGGAATGAAAAGAACTTTGTAGAAACCAAGAAATTTCTAGAAGAGTTGTAGACTATGAAAGACGAGTTCTGACAGATGAGAGAGACACACACCAAGAGAGATTTTGGAAGGTAATTCTACTGTACGCAGGCTGTGAGAAGTTGTTGACTTATTGACTTCTCCACCATTCCAACCTGTGGTGGCGAGTTGTCTGTGGAGCAACACTTGTAAGAAAAGTTCCTCAAGACCAAGTGAAGTGCAGAGCTGAATTTTATTCCGGAAGAGAGTTTGTGAACTGAATCCAGTTCTAGTTTGTGGGATCATCAAGTTCCTGTATTTGCTACAATCATCACGCCCCTTTGCCGTTTCGTCTCGAGCCCGGTCGTTCTTATTGGGCGTGGTCTTCATCCCCGTTGCAGCTTATGTTTTTGAACCGTCAAGGACTGAACTGTTTTTCACCATCTGTGGAGTCCAGCATTATTCACTATAGTGCCTGCCAAGCTCTCGCCCATAAGAACATCTTGTTTAAATAAGATCTTTTCTTGGTTCTGTAACCTTATCATTGTAAACTAGTTCCAATCCGTATTTTTTGGTTAGCCTTTTTTGACAAACTAATTGAATTATTCTCATTTTTAATCACTTATTTTTTATATCAGTGTAATCTTGTTTGACTTTTTTTAGCATCGCAAAAAATTCCCGATTCAGAATAATTAAATAGTTTGGACTTTTCTGGATTGTAACAATATATTGGGACTCTCTTCCACAATATTTACAGGATGGCAGAAGACTGAATTTTTTCCACAATACTCCCAGTCACTTTGGTATGGCATTCTGTAAATTGTAAAAACAGCAAGCTCAAAGAGCCTGCTCTGTGCAAAGTAAGGTGCTCAGATCAGAGAAGTAGGCATCAGCTGCATGTACTTATTGCATGCCGCTAGGCCCAAGCCTTACCTCAGAAACAATAGACGTGAAATTTTTGCTGTAAAGGTACTCCTTGCAGGGCGGCTGAAGTTTGCAGGGGTCACTGCCTGGCCGCCCCTTGCAGATGAAGGCAGGTTCCTTCCCGACGAATGCCAGCAAGACAATGAATGGTGTCTGGAAGAACTGCATCAGGAAGAGCAGTGTGAAGTGGATCTGCTGGACGAATCCAAATCCTCCCACCTTCTCTAGAGCAGCGTCAAAGTCCAGCTTCATGCTGACAGACCTGATGACAACCCCGACTGCAGTGATTTACGTGTGTCTCATCAAGCTGCTGAGAAAAATATTCAGCGGAGGAAATATCAGTGTCCATGGAACAAGACAATGACAAACATAATTTATTACTGTAAGCCTGCACTTTGAAAATAAATGTTCTCACATTTGCAGTAATTTTCACCCTGAATCAGCCATCCTCTCACAGTTTACAACATCTTTAATTAAACATACATATGCAAGTCTCTTGACCACTTGTGAACAGTGTTATTTTGCATGAAAGCTGTTAACTTTCAATGAGGGAATGACACAGTGGCCAACTCTTGATAAGGCCACATGAAAAAAATAACTAGTTTAACATCAGCGCCTGCCTCAAAAAATCTTGCCGCATGGTTATTTTTCTTTAAAAGTTGTCTTTTCCAATGTCCTTAGCCATCCCTTGTAGTTTCTACAATGCCCACACAGGCCTCGTGCACGCACAACATGCCCCCTGAGTACATACACACAGTGTCATATGCACTTCTGTGCATGAGTCTGAGGTGAACATGGCACTTTCCTTTCATAGTTGCGGCAGTCCAGATCAGCATGCATACCAAAGTATTGAAAAAAAAATCCTCCTCCCTCCTCGTTTTTTGCAAATACAACTGACGCTAAACAATTTTTTTAAATTACCTAAATAGCCAAATGTCACAAAATTCTGATTCACAACGAGTCACTTGAATAGTGTGTACATGTACATGTTAATGACAAATATTTTTGACAACCTTATATTAACACTGCTAAGTGCACTCACAGAGCAATATTTGCAAGTTCAAGCTTAACACTAGTGCTGTCTAAGTTGATTTTTGAAAAGATATTTTTAATCCACTAATTTTCACAATACGTGCCTGGTTTGAAAAACAAAAGGTTAATAAATTATGACTCATTGGCTTTTTAAATGTGCTGTTCTTAATCGGTCAGACTACGCCTACCATAAACAAACTCTCATCATTTTCATCAATCTTTTGTATCTAGCTTAATTTTCCTGCATTACTCCTTACGCTATGTGTTATTAAAAGCAACAATCTCATTATCTGTGCGATCGTTGGTTTAAATGGCGCACAATTACCTGTACTTTTATAATACGAATTCAATAAAGTAACTATCAATTAGAATTTGAAGTAAAGGTCTATTGGCAGGGTGTAATGAACACTGATTTTAGTGTGCAAGATTGCAGATGTGACTAAACTTCAGGCAAATGCGAAAGCAAAGCCACTTTGACATCATTAAAGATTTGCAGCAAAATTTTCCTCAAGTGAAATGCATTAAATTTTTGCAAATTCAGTGTAAAGATTTCATCTGACATCACAAATTTGCATTAGTGTCCATTTCTGCACAAAGTATGAACCGGCCTACAGCTTGAGACAGATGAGCACATGCCATAGCACTGAAATAAGGTGTCTTCAGTGCCTGCTGCACACACTGCAATCCCATGAGGATGAGGCCAGATATACGGTATCTTTTTTCCACTTCATAGAAATACTCATCAGATGATCAGCGTTGACAGAACCTTCCCTTGCTGAATCCCACCCTCCACAAGCTTGGAAGTATTGAGAGTTCCTGGCCGACTCTCTCAAGTGATTCAGGAAGGTCCCTGTTAGGTAGTGCTTCCTCCTCCAATAGCTGAGGGCATGAAATTCCCTGCCCAGATGAGAAGCATAAACCTCAGCAACATCAACACCCAGGTCAAAATAATGAGTACTTATATCCATGAAAACCAGAGATAAAAAACTTGCAAGTTGGGCAACAGAGTATGCACTACCGACTGGTGCTTGAGTAAACAAGCTCTTAGTATGCCTTCTGTATGAACATATCATTGGCCACGTAAGATCTATAGGGATCATGCCATAGCACCTTTGACTGGTTGTTCCCAGCATGTTCATCCTTCCTCTTGCCACTTTAACTCCACCGCAATTGTCCCCTCGCGAACTGCCCTCTGCCAGGCTCCTCTCTTGGCAGTATATTCCTCCATATTCTTCTATTACACGGTGATATACATGTACATGTACGTCGTCCAGCACCTGGTCTTGGAAACAAAGCAGTGGTCCTCCTCAAGATGGAATGCCAGTGCTGACTTCACTGAAGGGGATTGGATTTGGAAGTCGATCCCATGCCATCCTACAGACATGACCAAACTGTCTAAGACAGTGTTCTGTGAGAATGGTGTGCATGCATACTTGCACTTTGAGTGTGTTGCAGTACTTCCATATTTGACACTCAATCTGACCATTTAACACCTAGAACCTCCTTAGGTTGTGAGCTAGAAGCTGTTAGGCCTGGTGATCTGCACTGCATAGGCAGACCAGGTCTCAAACCCATATTACAGTGTACACAGAACACATGCTTTGTAGACTGCGATCTTTGTCTTCAGCCTAAACTGCCTGCTGTTCCACACACACCTCCTGAACTGACACAGTTCACAGCTCTGCCAATGCGTCTGTTGAGATCTGCCTCCAAGCTAGACGTATGTTAGACGCACGACCCAAGGTAACAGAACTCATCCATCACTCACAGTTTCTTCCCATTGGTGTTGTATAGTACAATTCGTTAACCACAATTATAAGTCAATACTGCAATAGCATAGCGCTCGTCGACAGGTGGTACACATGCATTTCAACCAATATGGTGTCGTGATTTGCCAAATGAACGCACATATCAAGTTGAAGAATGTGCGTGTGAGTGCGGTGCCATTGCAATTATGACATCTAATTGAATAAGTCTAGTGAAAACATTGTGCAATCTCGGATGCTGTGCATAGCCGTCCTGTTGCGTGTTACAAACTTTTGCATGTACGTGTCGGTAGTGTTTTTAATAGCAGGGTGCCAGTTAATCCAATTCTATACTGAAAAGCATGCTTTTCAATAATTATTTTTAATATTAAATATTAATTCATTCATTATTTGCATGTCACGTGCATGTCTAAATTCATTTTTCATATACAGATATATCACTGTAGGCCCTAGTATATTGCAATGAGTATTGTTGTTTTGGCCGAAATAATAATAATAATAATAATATGGCCACATGTAAGCTTACCTCCTACCCCCAGAACTGTGGGGTCCGACGTCCGCCCCGTTGGGAGCCGGGTGGACGTCGGACCCCAGTTCTGGGGGGGGGGGGACTTACCAACCACAAAGTACCGTACGTAAGTACCATACACTGCAGCTTCCTGCTAGCGAACTGGCTTGTCAGTTTCAATGAGTCCAAGTACCCACGTAGTAGGAAATATGCTATGCGTACGCCCTGAACTGGATTCCAGACAACCCATGTGTCACCATTGTAGCCGCAGTCGTTATCATATCCACTTTCACATAATAGAAAGATACTACAGCCGGGACTAATAAATTTATTGGCTACGGCTGGTTACAGAGACCTCACATGATGTGACATAGAAAAATTGTCGAAAGTCCACTCCGTTCGAGTGTTGGGACGCGATCGACATTATGTGAGGGGTTGATAATTTATTATTGTCATTATTTATTCGGACTATGACAGAACAGGACATATTACCGATAGAACAGAGGTAAAATTACACTGAACAAAAGGGCGTAGACTGCAGGTTGGGGGACAATAGATATAGCATTTACGGTACGGGAGGAAGGGAAGGGGTTGGGGGAACCATTACGAGACGGCCAGGATGAGCATTGAGCCTGTTCATTCAATCATACAATGGAGGATGAAAATAAAAATATATTGATTGGAGAATAAAAAGGAGATTTGTTTTTACACAACGCGCTGGGGAACCCCATTTGAATACAGGCTATAGTGGCTCTTTATTTTTTTATTTATTTCTTTTCATTTTGAACAGGAAGCAAAGTCTACAGAAGTTATATTACTGCAGCACACTTTTTTTCTTTCAAGGAAAGGAGTGAATGCGCTGCGTACACGATGCATTCATGCGGTCCACTTTCATGGAAACAAAATCGACTCCATTTATAACAGACGTCTGCGTTGCGTTCGGCCCTCAAAATCGCCCTGGGAGTGGTATTATACGGATTATGCAAAGTTTGGCGCAAGTGTTGACGGACATATGGAAATGCACCTTTGATAATTTCACATACGTAGGCTACGTGATAATTAGGGTAAGAAAAAGAACAGACAAAACATTCATTCCACTCAAAACAAAATAATAATAATAACAAAATTTTTCGAATGAAAAAATATTGTTCTAATCGAGAATTAGAACATAACTGGGTACTTAAGGCGCCTTTCCATGAGCACGTTGGGGTGGGGGTGATGTTGACAGATACACAAAGCTTTGCACAACGCACTCACACAGTGTGTATGTTATTTTAGACTGCGCATCACTACTGAGTAATGAGACTTTTAGGGAAATAAACAATTAAAACAGTGCTCTATCCGCTCCGAGCAGGAACAAGAGAGGGCGTGTTTTGAAATTGAAATTGACAGTCTTTTGGTACTCACCGCATAGGCGCAAAAGTTCGGATGGTGTCTGCGATGAGCGTAGGCCTATAGGCCTATGTGGGCGTTTGTTTATTGGGGTGTTTGACCACTTGCTTTTTGCGGCTGCTAGCTTTGTGCCATGCGAAAAGGCGATTTTATATGCTTGTAATGTATTGGCGTGGGAGTCAGGTTGGCCGCTGATGAACTGATTCTTTTAATTTTTAAGCGCCTCCATGATTATTCTCAAGTACTTTTTTCTCCATGAGTATGGCATGTCTTCAGAAATGTTTGTCCGAACAGATTAACTTCTGGTAAAAATGACAGTCGCCAATGCAAGCTAGTATTCAACGCAGGCCTGCAAAGGAATTATTGGTCGTCGGTTTTCCATTTATTGCACTCGGGGCTGGACAAAGGGGCAACCCTCCATTCACTTTGTATAGGGATTTGCACGTTTTCCTTATTTTTGGCTGCATCATAGTAAAAAATAACTGAAACCTTTTCGGTACAGTGTGGGGGATATTTACAGTACATAAACAATGAAATTTCTGGCATATTTGATGGAAAGGTTTGAGAGTTCAGTCAATAATTCAGATTTTCCCCAAGGACCACAATATTTTTGCCCCTTTGAGTTTGAGCTTCGCGTGTGCCAGTGAATATGGAATAGCCACCAATTGACCAATCTGAGAGAAAAATCAAGACTCGGCGATGCCATCCCGACCACGAGAATGTCGACCCTCTGCACTCCGCTTCATCTCGATAAGTCCAATCACTGTACAGGGCAATGAAACATCATTTTTTTTATAGCCATCGGCCTACAGTGAAGCTAATGAATTAAACAATTTCAAAGTTTATTCCAAAATGTTACTTTGCGATCGGCACTTCATTTGCAACAGGGTATTTCTCCCCGGTCGACCATTATTGAAGTGCTTCCTCGTGGTGCTCCAGCAAACTCTGCCTGTCGGCCTACCAGTTTTTTGCCAAGAACGGGTACCGGTCCTTTCCCACAAGAGCTCATCACGAGCTACTGCAATCCAAGTTTCCAGTCTTCCACGAAGTCTGAAGACAAAATCCCCCTGATGTACAAAGTTGCCAGAAGCGAGCGTCACTGACGAATGCCAATAATCTCTCATATACTTCGCAGGTGTCGACTGATGATTTCAGATCACCCGAAACCCTATTAGCTAAGGCCATTGAGGAAAAAAATCCACACCTTGAAAAAAAATCCACACCTTGAAAAAAAACAAAAACACGCAGGCATTTGATCAATAGTCTTGCTACCTTGAAGAGACAAATTAAACGACTTCGGCGAAAGAGAGATCCCGATTTTGTGATTGAAACTCTAGAATCTTACATCTCTGGAGTGAAGCATGATCTCACAAAGCGTGAAATTGCCAAGGTTCAAGACTTCACCCCTGAGATCAGAAACCTCGCTCTCTATATCTGTACCATTGCTCTCCGATGGCATACAAATACGTCGGCTCGATCTTTCTGTTGCCTTCAGTCCAAACCGTCTGTAGGTGGTTGGCTGGAACAAATTGCCGAGATTCAAAGGAATTATCCATACCGGTACAACAACGTCCTGACTTTTAATATTACAAGCAAGAATGATTAAAGTTGGTAACAACTGATATTTTTTTATCAATCAGCTAAATGGAATTAGTCCAGAGCGCGGGTGCACCCGTCAATTTCAACAAATACTGAATGATGTCACCAAGCAGACCAACTTGTAAACGCTTTCGATTTATCGGAGCATTTTTACGATTATAAGAGCATGAACTCCAGAAAAAAAATTACGCTGTCACAAGGTGGATTGTTGTTGGGAGATAAGTCTTCTGAATTTTGCCATATTCGTTATATGTTTGTGTGTTTTTTATGACTGTATAATTCCTGTTTATGCCAAACGTATTGGAAGTATAACTTCAGTACCCCTTTTTATGCCAAGTGTATTGAAGGTAACCAGTCTTTGTGAACGTTCAGGGTTGACGAGCCCTGTTACTATTAATATGTTAATTATCAAGGTTTTCACGCAGAGGAATACATCATACGATTGGTTAAACAACTTTGAGCCAATGAATATCTTTTCTTTAATGGTACGAGAGTGTAGGAAACAATAGATTCACCAGTCATGGAACTTTGTCGCAGTTTCTTTCCTTCCGGTTCTGGCGTTGATAAGTTAAGGAGACTCTCTGTCACTGGCGAGCCAGAGACCGATACAAGGAGAGGGCGATCCTTGCCAGCCTCAACTTAAGAGTTTGACTTTGCCAGCTAATAAGAGCTAAGTGAATGCTTACATAGCACAGAAACCCTGGAGCTGCTGAGACCTCGGCTTGTAATTTTTTGAGAGTTTGAAGATTTGCCAGGAACCAGGATCGTCAAGACCTGTAAGTTTTATAATTCTTTCGTTCTGGGACATACGGGTTATGTAGTGTACTAAAGGAAATACCATTTAGAAAATATAGAAGAATCGATCGGAGGACATCACACAAAACTCAGTTTTATTTCATGGTAAAATAATTTACCTAATGTTGTGAGCATTGAATATTAAATGTGGGCGATCACTCATAATTATTCACTAACAGGGTTCCTCCGTGAGAGACGGAGTAACGGGAGCTAGTCGGGTGAGGGTTAGCGGCACACTCAAGGAGAGCCAGTACCCCCGGCCTTTGGGCAGAAAGCTGTGACCGAGGCTCAGAGACGCCACAACCACTACCGAGGCAGGCTGCGTGGCTGAAGCGGACGCCCACAGTATCCTAAGATAATATTCAACAAGTTGTATAAAGCTGAGATATTGCGTATTGTGGACCTAGGGAAGTGAGCCAAGCCTAGGAAGAAACATATTGGAAACAAATCAAGAGGAGAGCGAATTTCTAAAATAATTTCATTGTTTGTAAGAGTTAAAAAGGATCTTTGGATATGTAGGCCTAAATAAATGCGCATAACTTACACTTTGGAAGATAAATCTGGTATATCTTGGTAATATATCTTGTCAGTAGTGTGTCGGGCCTTGATAAGACACTTTATTCACATATGCAAATGAATGCAAATTTATGCATGACGTCATCACCTCATTTGCATAAATGAATAATTATGAAGTAGGCGGAGCCAACCTAGGAATCTTTATGGGACAGAATATGCATGAGGAGAGGAGCCAATCAGGGCAGAGTATCATGTTGCAGGGGTGGCCAGTCAGGAGTGAGTGTATTTTTTGAAAGGGACCAATGGGAGTGGAGTGTATGATGAGGGAGCCTGAGAATCTTGATGGGAAAGAATATGGAAGAGGTGGACGGAACCAATCAGGGCACGGTGTTTGAAAGGGGCCAATGGGAGCAGAGTGTATGGTGCTTAAACCTGGGAATCTTTATGGGACAGAATATGCAGGCGTCTGAGGATCTTTATGGGACAGAATATGCAGGTGTCCCTGAATCTTTATGGGACAGAATATGCAGGCGTCTGAGAATCTTTATGGGACAGAATATGCAGGCGTCTGAGAATCTTTATGGGACAGAATATGCAGGTGTCTGAGAATCTTTATGGGACAGAATATGCAGGTGTCTGAGAATCTTTATGGGACGTTAACAGAATATGCAGGCGTCTGAGAATCTTTATGGGACAGAATATGCACGAGGGTGGAAGAAATTATAAAGAGCGCGGAATTTGGTCAGGCTGTCATACGTCTAGCCTGCAGCTATTTGTCAAGAAGAAGTTTAAATCTACAAGGTCACCCCTCTGCTGTTCAAGACGAGACAACCATGATGGCTTTCAGACTGAAGAAATGCCATTTTTGTAATAAAGCGGCGTTTAATTGGCATATCGTTCCGCAACCCTGTATGGTTGACATAAAAACAGTCGTGCTCGTTTTAGGGATATCATCACGCCATCAGTTGGAAATTGTCTTGTTTTCTTTTAAAGATATCTAGGTCTGGAATAGGCATGAAGAACTGAGCCAGTTAGGGGAGGAGGTTTGAAATCGGAGCAGACTAGCGTATCATTATTTTGAAGGGACTAACCGGGAGAACAGCATATACGAAGTAGAATGGAAGGCATACCGACAGATTTGCAATTGAGTCAGCTTGCACAGAGTTTGTTACAAGAGTACGGCAGTGCAGGTTTGGAAAACCATATTTGGGAAAAATAGGTTTGCGCGCTAGGCCTGTCTGAAGCAGATATTTTTAGACATAAGCAGGAAAACAGGTACAACGAATGGGGACAATGTTTTTACGCGCTCGTTCAGTGGAAACGGCGACGGTACACAAATGCTACAGTGGAAAATCTTATCGGAGCGTGTCAACAGTGTGGCATTACGCGCAGGGCATACAGATGTTTAATGTCGTTAAAACGCAGGCACAATAGTCCTGAACAGGACTGATTGGCAAAGACTTACTTGTAAGGTGAGGAAACCTGAAGAGGGAAAAAACACAGAGAAACTTTAATAATAAAGATATTAAAAATGACAGCCAAGCAATCAATCTCTTTTTGACAATGTGTGGTCCTGAAAAGGACCGATTGGGGGGGGGGGTTAGTGGCGGTGGTCTCACGGACAGGTTTTACACACTTTATGGTCGAGCGAGTTGGTGAAACAGACAAAAGAGAGCCCCGAAATATTTTAGAAGAGAGTTTGGCGCTTAGGTTTTTTTTTTTGGTCCGAGGATCTCTTGAGAGCGGACAGGGAAGAAGGCAGAATTTCCCGTTAAAAAAAATTCAGCGGCAGATCGGAATTTTGAGAAAAAAGGACACGTTAAAAGCACAGATAAAATGAAGTTTGAAAAAAGGGGCGAAGGCCTTTATACTCGGCGGGAGGATTCTGAAAAGGATCCAGTCGCCAACCAATCAAAACTCGGTATATTAGAGCCAATTACAGGACGTCTCCTATCGACTTTCTGCCTTTGAAGCCCCGCAAAGGCGCTAATGGTCGAGGAACTTAATACTGCGACAAAAGAACGTTAATGCATCTTATCAGATCGTGCGTGTGTGGTCCCGCTTCCTCCTAATCCCCTCAGTCCTCCACAACAAAGTACTTTCGTAAACAACCTTAGAAAAAGTGTACACAACCTTAAAATCTTGATCGGACAGAATGTGCACGTTTTGGAAAAAAAACCCAAAAAACCCCCCAAAAACAAGGACCGACGAATCGTAATTTAAGCGGGCGGTAAATTCAAATGGAACAGTCAGTTTGTTGTTGAGCCTATTCCCGTCATCATGTACCGAGTGGAAGATGTGCCTCTCTATACGGCTGCAGAATGCAGGCATCAGTGAACCGTGAACATGTAGACGTCTCCCTCCTTGAGCTCCAAAAAATCGTCATTTACAGCTCCTTTTCTTACTTCTTCCTTCGGTTGCTTGCTACAATTCGGCCCATCATGTTATCACTGTCATCTAGATGATAAATTGACCAACAAAATGCCTTCAGGGCGGTCCAAATCATGCAAAACCCGACGAGCTTCTTCAGCGGATCGACACGATCTTGTGTCACCACAACAGACCAGCCATGACCCTACGCAGAGCCTGGATCCCCACCATGACCACCCGCCGGCCGTGGACAATGATTTCCAGCGATTCGTCAGGGACGCGCTAACAGAGATACGTCAGGGCCCAGCTGATCTGCACAGACGGATGGACCGGTATGAAGAAAGCTTCAACAAAGCAATAGAATTCC
>NW_019091567.1:127174-139641 GCF_001949145.1 Acanthaster planci
ATCTCTCGTAATAGTGGTGTCCTTTCTAAGCTTCGTCACTTTCTTAACTCTTTCTCTTTGGTCTTATTATATAACACACTTATTCTTCCGTATCTCTCCCTACTGCAATATCGTCTGGGCGAATTCAAGTAGTCGCAAATTGCATTCTTTATTTGTCTCTCAAAAACGTGCCATTAGAATATGCACTCTCTCACACTCTCGTGCTCACAGTGCACCCTTGTTTGCACAACTTCGCACCCTTACTGTCTTTGACATACATAAACTTCAAACTGGTATCTTCATGTACAAATTCTATCGTAACCTCCTCCCTTCCACTTTTGCCTCTTACTTTAGATCTATTGAAACTGTTCACAGCTATTCTACTAGATCCCGGTGTAATCTTTGTATTCCTTTCACACGTACCTCTTATTCAATGCACACACTTTAACGAAGTATTGTTAAAATTCAAGATGACTGTACAAATACATGCCTTGCCCGGGCCATTGCTGTTGGTCGGGCCCTCCAGGAAAAAGACGGCAATGAACTGACTTACATCCTTAAGGGTCGAAAACAACACATCGGCCCTCTGGTAGCAGACCTGCACCGGAGAGCAGGGGTAGTAGAGGGAACGCTGGGTGGGATTGATGAGCTCCAGTGATTCCAAAACGCACTGGAAAATTACAGACTGGTTGTTCTTTCTAGGGAACATTGCTACTCAAGCATTTTCAAGGGTCCGGAAAAACCCCGTACTATTTACCTTCATTTGGCCGAAGGGCACTATGACGTTATTCGTTCCATGCCGGGATTTTTAAATCGTAGTAATTACTGCGATGTGTGCCAAACTGGTTACAACTGCGCCGTAGCTAACCATGTTTGTAACATTTCTTGCAAACTATGCTACTCCCTTGGATGTAAGACGGGTGAAAATGACCAATGGATTCATTGTAACGAGTGCAATCGCAACCTCAAAAGTGAGGTCTGTTTTAGCAATCACAAGACGAGAGTGATGGGGAAAAAGACCGTGTGTCAATCATTTTAGCGCTGTAAACGATGTGATGCGTACGTGAGTGTCGCTGTCGCTGCTAGGCGCGGTAAACACGTGTGCACAAAGAAGTTTTGCACGACTTGCAGAGAGATGGTCCGGTTTGACCACAAGTGCTACATTAAGGTGATCAATAAGGACATAGAGAAAGATTTGCGCGTTAGAGCGTTTGAGAGGGGGGAAGTCGCGGAAGATGAGCTTGATTGGGGAGATGTTGATGTGGAAGATGAAGAAGAAGAAGGCGGGGGAATGTCGAAAAAAACCAGGAGAAAAAAAAAGCAAAACAGGCGCTCAAATACATATTTTTCGACTTTGAATGTACGCAGGACAGTGGCACTCACGTTCCCCTATCTTTGTGTAGCCGAGATGGTTTGTGAAATTTGTGCGGGGAAGCCCTCTGATTTTCAGTGCCCCTTCTGTACGTCCCGTAAGGTATTCAGTGGAAAGCAACCAAGACCCAATTTTGTGAGTGGTTATTTATGTCACCCGAAACAGAGAATTGTATCGCCATTGCACATAACGCAAAAGGGTACGATTCCTACTTCCTCCTAGAGTTTCTGTTTCAAAATGCTTGTATTCCGTCGGTAGTATACACCGGTGCCAAAGTTATGAGTATAGATATATCCCGCAGTACAGACGCAAGGTCATCGATTCTATGAATTTCCTTCCCATGGCCCTGTCGAAGCTGCCTGGCACTTTTGGACTGGATGAAATGAAGAAGGGGTTCTTTCCGCACTTGTTTAACACCCAGGCCAATCAGAATTACGTGGGACCCATGCCTGCCCCTAGATATTACGATCCCGATTCTATGTCTGCAGTGCGAAAGCAAGAATTTCATTCATGGTATCAAAACCAGGAAGAACTCAATCAACCTTTTGACCTTCAGGCAGAATTACTTTCTTACTGTATCAGCGACGTAGACATTTTGAAGCGCTGCTGCGTGCAGTTTCGCCAATTGTTCATGCAGGTGTCATCGACAGGGCCAGAGGATCCGGGTGTAGATCCTTTCAAGCATTCAATAACCATTGCCTCTGCCTGTAACCTAATCTTCCGGCGTAATTTTCTGACCCGAAACACCATAGCTGTCTTGCCGCCTAACGGCTACACTGCGTCAGAAAACCAGTCTCATAAAGCGATCATGTGGCTAAATTATGTAAGCCGTCAAGAAAGTACACACATCAGGCATGCTCGAAATGATGGTGAACTCAAAATCGGGAAATACAAAGTGGACGGATATTGCGAGGAGAAGCAAACGGTGTATGAGTTCAATGGGTGTTTTTGGCACGGGTGCCCCAAGTGTTACAGACCAGAAACCATCCACGTTCTTCACAAAATTCCCATGCACGAATTGCACACACGGGCTCAGGAAAAGAAGGCATACGTGAAGAGCATGACCCATTTTGACTATGTTGACATTTGGGAATGTGAGTGGGACAGTCAATATGCCGGGTTGCAAGATGCTGATTTGCGCAAGTCCCTGGCGGAAAGCGTAACCGATTCCTCAATAAAGCAGATCAATCCTAGGGAAGCGTTCTTTGGTGGTCGAACAAACGCGACGCGATTGTTTTATCAGGTACAGGGCGACGAGAAAATCAGATACGTTGATTTCTGTTCATTGTGCCCATACACCAACAAGTATTGTTCTTATCCCGTGGGGCACCCCCAAGTCATCACTGACAATTTCAGAGACGTGTCAGAGTATTACGGGCTCATCAAATGCACGCTGCTCCCTCCGTCCACGCTGTATCACCCGCTTTTGCCTTACAGGGCCTCGGGGAAATTGATGTTTCCATTGTGTAGAACATGCGCCGAAACGGAACAGAAAACTCCGTGTAGGCACACAGAGGAAGAGAGGACCCTAAGAGGGACTTACGTTTCCCTCGAAGTTCAGAAGGCTGTAGAATTAGGGTATGCAGTGCAAAGTGTGGATTGTGTGTGGCATTTTGATAGACGTGAACAGTACGATCCGACCTCCAAATCGGGGGGATTGTTTGCCGGTTACATTAATGCTTTTTTGAAGATTAAACAAGAAAATTCTGGTATCCCCAGCTGGTGTACAAATGAGCACGACATTGAGCGCTACATTCGCGAATATGAGGAAAAAGAAGGAATCTTGCTCGAGCGCAAAAACCTTGCCACGAATCCCAGGCTTAGGGCACTGGCTAAACTCATGCTTAACAGTTTCTGGGGCAAGTTCGGCCAGAGGGTAAACATGACTCAAACGGAAGTCATTATCGAACCAAACAGGCTTTACGAGCTTTTGTTCGCGGATGACAAGGTTGTGAACAGCGTGCAGTTGTTTAGTGACAGAATTGCCGACAAATTACAGTTTACAGCCGATGAGGAATTCATAGAACCTAATCCGCGAACAAACGTTGTCATAGCGTAGTTCACAACCGCACACGCACGACTGAAACTGTATAGCGTCCTCGAAAAGCTGCAAGATCGTGTACTGTATTACGACACTGACGGTGTCATTTACATTGAGCGACCGGGAATGTACTCTCCACCACTGGGCGATTACCTTGGTGAGCTCACAGATGAAATTGACCCCGAAGATGGTAATTACATTCAGGGTTTTGTTTCGGGGGGACCCAAAAATTACGCCTATAAGCTAGACACCGGAAAAACATCTTGCAAAGTTCGAGGATTTACGTTAAACTTCAGGAACAGTCAGCAGATAAACTTTGATTCCGTAGTTCACATGGTAAAAGATGTCAATGCCTCTCCCATCACTATAACCAATCCGTGTCATATCACCCGGGATCCCAAAACAAAAACGATCAGCACAAAGTCACTCTCCAAAGACTACAGGGTCTGTTATAACAAGAGGGTGGTGGTGGACAATTTCAACACCCTGCCCTACGGATATCAGAGGTCTTAAAAAGCCCGGTCGGCTCGTACTGTTCACATGTGATCAAAAAGCACCATGGCGATCATACCTTCTCAGAGTTCTCCCAGCTCTAAATGTTCTCCTGTATTTATTCGAATCGTAGCGTTAATTTTATTTCTTGTGCTATTGACTATTTTATCATCTATTTTTGGAACTGAAATGTCCAGTATCGTGGACAGCGATGTGTTTCACAAATTGATTTCTGATGATCACCTGTATTTGACGCTGTAAAGAATACCGGTTTAATATAGTAATATTTATCTATGTTCTGCGTTATGACGTCATCATTTTATAAGGTATAAATTCCCATCGCATTTTGGGTAGCGGATCATTTTTTTCTCATGGGTTTGAAGTTACAACACCCCGCAACATTTTGCGTAGCGGGACCCACTGGCTGCGGTAAGACTCAATGAGTCAGTAAATTAATAAGACACCGTCACGATGTCTTTGTGGATGCACCTGAGAGAATTTTGTGGTGTTATGGTCAGCATCAGCCGGCTTACGAGGAACTGTCTCGCGATCTACCTACTGTTCAGTTTGTGGAGGGGTTGCCGGAGGATTGGTCAGAGGCCATCGACCCATCGCAGCGAAATCTAGTGGTTTTGGACGATTTAATGCACGAATGCGGGAAAGACCCTGAAGTTACAAAACTGTTTACGAAAGGATCGCATCACCGGAACCTATCAGTGATAAACATAGTGCAGAACTTATTTCACCAGTCCAAAGAGAGCTGAACTGTCAGTCTGAACTGTCATTACATAGTCCTGTTTAAAAACCCCAGGGATAGATCGCAGATCGTTCACCTGGCCAAGCAGATGTACCCCGGACAGACCCCCTTCATGGTAGAAGCCTACGCAGACGCTACCAGCCAGCCCTATTCCTACTTGTTTATTGATCTGAAACCAAACTGTCCCGAAGAATACCGGCTGAGAGCCAACATTTTCCCGGGAGACACGGCATTTGCCTATGTTCCTAAATAAGCTGGGTTTTTTTTGCTCGTCTTCCTCATTTGCAACCATGACACGAAGGCTGAAGGACAATTTGCACTCGCTGCACATTTTGAGCAAATCTTCCAGTAAGAGAAGAAAAAATATCTTAAAGAATGCTGACAAAGAACTCATGACCTGTATTTGCGAGTGTGCACTGAACGTGTTAAAAGGACGTGTGCCTTTGACCTCTAGTCAGAAGAAAAAACTGGCGCGTTACAAGCAACATCTCAGAAAGCTAGCGGAGAAAAAGTCTTCTCATTCCAAACGCAAGCATCTGCAGAAGTATCTACAGTACGATCATGCTCGCAAAACTGAGCCCATGTCTGTGACAATGTCCACACCGTCGTCGGGACTTAGCGACGGCCGAACAGCAGCAGCATCACCGGACGAAGAAACTCCGCTGGCTGGGCAGGAGACTACCACCGAGGTCGGCTCGAGTGACCTGACACTTTCAGATTCTCGAGAGCGTGCCGAAAATCTTAAAGCGCAAAGCGAAATTGTTGTTGGATAATCTTAAAAATAATGACGTCATGACTTGGAATAAGAGTGGTGAACTTGTGTATGATGGAAATGTAATTAAAGGTTCAAACATAGTCGACCTCGTAAACGACACTCTGAAGAGTAGAAAAAATTTTGTACCGTTTGGATTTCAGTATTTTATGCGTGCCAAAATCCAATGTTCCCGAAACCATTATTGGAAATGAGACTCGGCGAAGCATTGTAAGAAAATACAAACAAGAAGGCGCGTTCGAAAAACGATTATTACCGGACCTTCCTACTCCCATTTCGCGCCGCACGCCTTTTCGACCTCAAAAACGACCGAGGGTCACCTCCACCCCTTTGCGATCAAAACAGACATTTCAGTGGGAAAGTCTTTAAGATAACTGTTTGATTAATATTTGTATTTCCCGGATTTTTGTTTCTGTATGTGTAGAGACCATGGACAGATTAGCTTGAGATGTCCGTTGTGTACCAGAGGCACAGTCTCTCATTGTTTATTGGACCCCCCTTTTTTTAAGTAAGCCTACTTCTGTTTAGTGTACAGTGAGTGCACTGATGTGGGATGTGACATGGAACAGCAGTTGGGAAACTACCTGTTGCATAATCTTTCCTGGAAGCCACATGGGCCTAGANGGGGGGGGGTTTCAAAATGGCTACTTTTCTGGACAGGGACATTTTCTGCATTTTAGGGGTGGTCTGCTTCTGGTGAAAATTTCTCAAAAATTCATGGTCAACCCCCCGAAAATTGAAAGGAAAATGAAAGAGGACATGTGGAACATCATTTATCTGTGCAGCCTGAATACCTGTGAGAGTGGTGAGTATTTTTAAAATATTTGTGAAGTATGGGGATTTATCACTGCTGTCTATGGGAATTTACTTGTAGTGGTGCACCCTACACGTACAGGCACTTCGTGCATGCGCGCTGTATCGAAAACCCATTTACAGAACTACGGTACCGCGGTACGGACAGTGCCCCAGCCCCTGCATGCAAACAACATGCCCTGCAGTACAGTATGTGCGGTGGCACACTTGCACGTGTGTGGTATCTTGAGCGCACGGTGGTCGCTTTAATCCGTTTATTTTGGCAACTTTGTGTATCAGTTTTATCATCAAGACAACTCGTAAGAAATTAGTCTCTGAAGAATTGCTGGCACACCTACGCGATATGCAGTAAGAAAGTAGGATCAACACTAGGCACGCTTTTAGCGCTTACGCCCCAACTATAGTGTCTGTCCCAAAAAGTTACAACTGTAGTGCTGTAGTTGGGCTGGCCCAACTATTGTTGACCAATTTCTATAGAAAATTTCTCAGCCTTATCCAGGTTTACAAGTCTCGCACTTGACACAGTTCATCTAAAATATGGCACTTCATCTGTGACATGACATTGTGAACAATATGACTCGGGCACATGCACACTGGATCTCTGTGCTATAGTTGGGCCGGCCCAACTATACTCATGCTAGTTGGGCCCGGCCCAACTATATTTGGGACTGATGCTATAGTCGGGGCGTAACACCTACAGTACATACATGGCCCATTCCTGTGAAAATGACACGAGTAACTTTAGTTTAGTAGGCCTAGTATGCCCACACATCTTGCAAACTGTTTATCCCTCCCAAGCAAGTCGTTGGGTGTGATGATGTGCCCACATGCAGCTGTAATAGTAAGCCATCCCATGATATAAGCCCAACAACAGCAACAACCTCATCTTCGCTTTGGCATGCTGTGCGTATTTGAATTGTTGAAATGATATTTGACACGGTTGCATCAGGATGATGTAGATCAGAGTTAATAATAGTCTGAGCAACTTAGACCGACCATGTAGACTCTACAAATTGCCTTTTTAAAAAAATTCGGAGATGGTCCGGCAAAACATGGCAATGTAAACACACAGTCTACTCATCAGTGTGAAGTCGCCAACTTGGTCTGGAAATGTGGAATCAACACACTCCGAGTCAACTCCGTCTCAGGTCAACTTGGTCCCAAGTCAACTCGGTTTTGTCAGCTCTGGAAGGCAGGCACATGGCTGCAGCTTGTATAAAAATCTTCCAAGTTAGTTTCCTAGGGGATAGTTTACCCCATAAGTAGTTACCATACATGTACCGGTGCGATTTCAGCTCATAAAATCAAGCGGGTGTTTAGTTATGCCCCCGGATATCCCGGATAAAATTTTTGAAAGAAGTCCCTATGAATTGGGACAGGGCCCAGTATATGACAGGGGAGTACATGTATATGTCAGGCCCTGTCTATGGGTCTACCTTTCAATAGTCCTACAGCCATGATCATGTAGGCCAACGTCGGCCTGCATCGTACATGACAAAATATTTTGAGTTTATCCACTTGCTACTCTCACTGTGTACTGTACTGAGTTCCAAAGCCTTTGCAATTACATCAATCACGTACTGTATGTAGATCTACCGACCTGATTTCCATTTTTATTTTTTTTTTTTCAAGTGCAAAATGAACACTTTGAAAATGTACCCACAGTGAAGAAAGTAACTACTAATGTTGCGCGGACTTTTCTGAAAAAAAGTTTGTATGTATGTATATTTAGGGGTAATGCTAGAATTTATCAGCTTTGAAGAACTTTTTATGTTGGATGTGGGATTTTCTGAAAATCATTTTCAGAGATTTGTTCAAGTGTGCCACAAATAGGGAACAGTCAGCTGAATTTGTGCCAATTTCTGGATGATGTTATTTTGAATTTCAGGTTTTTAGATTTTCATGACAGCAAAATTGTTCACAGAGGTGATCGGTGCCATGTATTTTAAGGGTTATAATATCATTATTTACTGTAACTGAACGAATTTAATTTTTTTTCAGCAAAGAGGTTTGGCAGTGATGCATGAGGAACGTCAAGGAAATGTCGAAGGGTGGCACGTTAGAGACTCAACTTCATTAGGGCCAGGCTAGTGGACTGTACCTCTGCATACGTGGCCCTACTCCTAAACTAGAAACAAGTTGAGGAAGAATTAAACATTGGGATAAAGCTCCCCGGCCGTGAACGGTATCAGCCACATACAGGTATTTCTCAACTGCCTTTTTGATTAATTTACCCAGCAGTTTATCATGTTCAATTTTCTCAAATGGCCAATTCCTAACCATCATGCCTGTTGGTGAATTATTTGTCATCTGGATACCATAATTTTGTTACAACTTTGATTTGCTCAAGATCTTCACTGGCAGTGAACATGTACAACTCCAGACACTGGCAGTTGTGGTGATCTCTGAGAACGTTAACAACTGCATAACAACCATATTAGGTGCATTCAACTAGCCTCTATCATGTGTTTGAATGAATCTATTGTTGCACCCCGGGTAACACAAAGTGTTACACCAAAGGTGTACATTAAAAGAGTTTCACTCTGTAAGAAAAGGAACAGCACATGGACGCTAGTGAGTTGAGGTGTTGCAGTTGATGTTCACTCTTCAAAATGTAGAGTCAGAATGACTCAGCTGAGGACAAAGACTCCAACTCCTCATGCACTAGCGTCCATGTGCTGTTCCTTTTCTTACAGAGTGAAACTCTTTTAATGTACACCTTTGGTGTAACACTTTGTGTTACCCGGGGTGCAACATTTGGCGACCACGAAGGGACAGGTGTGTTCATCCCATCATCATCCATCCAGGGATGAATGACAGCGCCTGTCCAGCGACACCGAGCCCAGAAATGATGTGGTAGCAGTGGGGCGAGGCCTGACATCACGACCTGTTGAGAAAGGAGCTGGTGTTAGCTGAGAGCGTGATACCGGAGCCATAGGAGAAGGGGAACAGGGGAGTCAGCCTGAGGGACCAACGAACCACGATTGGCCCAAGTGCATCCCACCAGCCCGATAGATGGCGACGACACCACAAGAGCTCTGCCAGCGCCTCTTGCAGCAGGTCAGTCAGTTGGGCCAGCTGCCCCTCCTCAAGGTGTGTCAACACCTTGATCTTCCTGGTTATGGCACCATTGAGGGAAAGGAAGACAGCCCGAAAATGCTGGTCAGGAAGATCTCCCGTCATCTGCTGCGAGAGGAACTGGAGGAGCAGGAGGACGAGGGAATGTCGGCTTATCAAGAACTGCAGAACTGGCTCACTGAGCTTACGGCTGGAGATGATCCCTTGTCTTCAGCACCCCAGGTCTCTAGCCCTCCCTCCGACCAGAAGCCTGCTGATGTCACCACTTCCCCATCGCCGACCCACAGCCTACTGCATCTAACGAGGAGGGAGTTCAAGATTTCGGGCCAGATTGGTGAGCCAGGTCAGCGAGATAGGCTCACTTTCTCCAGCTTAGCTCACCAAATCGAGCATGGCCGGCTAAAGGGGCATACCGAGCACGAGATTGTGGAAGGCGTCATCAGGGCCGTGGTACCAGGATCGGCACTTCGGAGCTACCTCGAAGGGCGAGTGGGGCTGACGTTGCCCAAACTGCGTCACATTCTCCGTAGCCACTACCAAGAAAAGGACGCTACCGAGTTATATCATCGGCTATCTCGCCTAGCTCAAGATGGCAAAGAGTCGGCTCAAAGTTTTCTGATCCGTGCCCTCGACCTTAAGCAAAAGGTCATCTTTGCATCACAGGAGGCAGATTCCGGGCTGAAGTATGAACCCAGTCTGGTACAGCACATGTTCTTGCACGCACTTCTCACAGGGTTCAGGAGTGAAGCAGTAAGGAATGAACTTCGACCCCTGCTGCTGGACCCCAAGACACCTGACGAGGTTCTTTTTGAGAAGGCCAACATAGCAGCAAGCCATGAGATGGAGCGTCAAGAGAAATTGCACACCAAAGCTATCTCCGTCCACGAAGTCCAAAGCAATGCCCCCACTCAAGAGCAAAAGAAGAAGCCCAAGGAGGGCACTTTGATGACAGACATCGCCGAGCTGAAAGCAGGGATTGCAGAGATTGCTACCCTTAAGCAGCAAATCTCAGGCATTCAGGAGACTCTCACCAAGAAACCACAGGACCAGAGGCAACCCAGGCAAGTTAGCAGACGACAGTACTCCCAGAGGCAAGGCTGCCCTAACTGTGACAGACTGGGCAGGGGTGATCAGTGTGATCACTGCTTCAAGTGCGGGTCCAGCGATCACTTCGCAAGAGGGTGCCGGACAAGGAGACCGAGGTCGGGAAACGACGAGGGGTTACTGCCGAGGGACGGGCAGTAACCAGGGACGTCAAAGCCTCCAAGTCCCCCCATGTGTTCAATGTGTCTTCATCAAAGCAGACAGAAGTAGCCCGGCTCGTTGGTAAGAGGTGCCTAGTGAACTGTACCATACAGGGCGTAAAGACGAGAGCTTTGTGGGACACCGGAGCGCAGGTCTCCATCATACCAGCACAGTGGAGAGCAAACCATCTGCCAGGTTTGAATTTACGGCCCCTATCCGAACTTCTTGGAGGAGAAGAGCTCAGCCTTACAGCAGCAAATGGGTCCCCAATTCCCTATGATGGCTGGCTTGAGGTAACCTTTGGGTTGACAGCAGGGCGGGGACATGTCATCAGCGTTCCGGTTTTGGTGACTCGTTCTACCACAGAAGTTCCCATTATTGGATATAATGTGATTGAGGAGGTGGTAAAAGGTGGGGATGAAAGGGGTCACCCAGTTCGAGCTGTTGAGGCGGCATTTCCCTCCATGGCAAGGCGAGAACTGAAGGCGCTAGTCGACCTCATACAGGAGCCACAGCCCGAGAACTTCGGCAGTGTGCAAGTCAGAAATGTGAATGTGACCATCCCCCAGCGAAGCTCTACTTGGGTAACTTGCCGAACAAGGTTGTGCGTACCAGTTCAGGACACCACAGTTCTCTTTGAACCGGCAGTGGGACCAGCACTCCCGGAAGATCTTCATGTGGACCCTTCGGTAGTAAAGCTGAGAAAAGAGGGAAGGCAAACATGTATCTCCGTCTTTGTGTCCAACCTCTCCAACTGTGACATCGTCCTCAAGAGACGTACAACTATTGGTTCTGTAGAGGGGATAATTTCAATGGAGCGACTACAGAACAGTCAGCCAGAGGAACACCTAACAAAAGCCGTCCACTCCATGACAGTGACACCAGCCACACGACACGATGGCAACTCATGGGTGCCCCCAGTTGATGTAAGCCACCTAGCAGAGCATGAGTGTCAAGCTGCCGTCCAGATGTTGCGAG
Source organism: Acanthaster planci (assembly GCF_001949145.1). The sequence continues at coordinate 138,702 of NW_019091567.1, forward strand.
AAGAGGCAGGAGCATTTGCTCGGGATGACCATGACATGGGCTGCATCACAGACCTAAAGATGCACATCCGTCTTCAAGATGACCGGCCAGTACAGAAAACATACTTGTCAATTCCGCCACCCCTATATGGAGAAGTGAAGTCCTACCTGAGAGACCTGATTGAACGAGGTTGGATTGAGAAATCAGAATCTCCCTACTCATCTCCCGTTGTCTGTGTGAGGAAAAAGGATGGATCTCTAAGGTTGTGTATCGACTATAGAGAGCTGAACCAGAAGACGATTCCAGACAGGCAGCCAATTCCACGCATCCAAGACGTACTTGATGGCCTTGGAGGAAACAGGTGGTTTTCGACCCTAGACCAGGGAAAGGCGTATCACCAAGGGTTTGTTGAGGAGGAGAGTCGCCCGAAGACAGCATTCATTACTCCTTGGGGTCTGTACCAATGGAACCGCATCCCGTTTGGCCTGACCAATGCCCCTGCAGTCTTTCAGAGGTGCATGGAGTCCTGTCTGGAGGGGTTGGTCGGAGAAATCGCCGTAGTGTACCTAGATGACATACTGGTGTATGGCACAACATTCGAGAGTCACCTTGAGAATCTTCGTCAAGTCCTGAGGCGTCTCCAAAACCACGGAGTTAAACTGAAGCCAAGTAAGTGCCGTCTTTTCCAGAAAGAGGTACGGTATCTTGGTCGAATCATCTCCAGCGATGGTTACAAAATGGACCCTGCTGACACTGAGGCGGTCGAGGCGCTAAGGACCAAGACACCCGCTACAGTTGGTGAGCTACGCAAGTTCCTTGGCCTACTCGGATATTATCGGCAGTATATACAAGATTTCTCGAGGAAGGCGAAGCCCCTGTACGACCTCCTGAGAAACCCCACTCCTGAGGGTACCACAACGAACAGCGACACTCCGACCCGAGGGAAGTCCAAACACAAAGC
>NW_019091567.1:145558-181408 GCF_001949145.1 Acanthaster planci
ACACATCCCCCCCCAAGATGTCTGAAAGGAATTCCCCAGATTCCTGAGAGACAATGACTAACACAAAGCAGGGGGGGGGTTCTCTCCGTCTCATACCTTGCTGCATATGGGCGAAGTCGTTGAACAGGGTTCACTATGGGCCCGCTTTAGCAAAATCGTACAGCACAGCGGCGCAAGATGGAGAACTTCACGGTGAACACGTGTAAAACGTTGTAATTGCAGAGACGGCATTTCAGCAAGCGATACGACTGCGCAACGCACATTAATACGCCGGGGCGGGTGAAACTGCTGGCACCAACACCTGGTGCGCCTGCGCATTACTGAGAATGGCGCAGGCGTATCGCCTGCTCAAATGGCGCATAGTGATTACACCTTGGGGCAGAGTTATCCATCGTACAATGAACAAACTTCCCTTGTATTATTTAGATACGTCGCTTGCTTTCAAAACCCTCAATACATACTAGCCATTTTCATTTTAAAATGATAAGATAATTAATAAGTTTCCTTCATTCATATCTTTAACCGCATTTAGTAAAGATATTTGCTTATTTTGGAAACAATTCTCGGCGCACTTTCAGATAAAACTCAAAATCTTCCGTTGAAATTGTAAATGCCAAATTTTCTCACAGAAATGCTTGTGAGACCAAGAATTTTTGCTCACTGGCGAGCTGCCATGAAACGTAACACTTCACCATGGTAAACAAATTAACGACGGCAAAATGGCAAAATACTGGCAAATTTTGCGCAGAAATAGCTATTGAGTTTTCTGTCTTGGATGGCGTCACACTTCTGCTCATAAGTAAGTATGCAAAACAGTGGCACAGCAATTAGCTTAGAAATTAAAAATCTGATTAAATGAGATGCCAAAGAGCATTTGTAAGGACTGCATTGAAACGTACATAATTCCCAGCACCGTAGAGAATGAACCCTGGTCCAAAATCATCCCACAAGCTGAAACGATAATACTAATTACACAGAGGAATAAAATACTGCTGTAGGCCTAAATACCACAAAAATGGATGTGTTGATTCTTTTGTTTAAAACTACCTCTGCCCTAAATTTTGCAAACGACAGTCATCTAAAAAATGCCCTTACGATATAGTTAGCCTTTATTTCATTAAAAAAAAAACACCTGAGGAGTAATGGGCTGTGTAACACAACCTATCCCTGAATTTGCTCCCGAAGCAGCTTGCTTCAGACCAGGGTTCTGTTTTCTTCGCATTTTCCGCTGTTGGCTTAACCATGGAGGAAGGAAACTCACACACTGGCTGATACCTGGCGGCAAAATAGAGACCAGAATTCCGTGGCCAATTTTCAACACATTCACTGGCCAGGTCGCTGGGAATTCAATCCCCTTGCTCATGACTGTATGGCAGTCCACCAGAAGTGACCACAGCTCAAACCACTGTCTCGGGGCGAGGCTGAGAACCTCTGGCATGGCGTTGATGTCCTTGAGGATGATGTAGAATAAAAACTAAGCAGGTTCCTAGGGCCATGCAGACAACAAAAGGGAATAAGAAAAGATGACAGCATGAATAAAGACCGGCCTTGTTCATGACCCTCTCTCTTAGACCTGAACAGATCTGAAATATTATTCTTGCTGGACTCAATCAAAATTTGTTGCTTTTTGTTTTGATAGCTCTATTTTTAATAAAATTGTCACATGCACAAACTGAGATACTTGGCCTGTTTGAAGGAAACTGTAAAGGGGGAAATTTCTGACACATAACATGGCTTGATACAGAGTAGTAGGCATTTTTTGTCATTCTTGTCATGTCCAACAATCATGTCCACAATTTCTCTTAATTAGCCCTATTTTTGCCAAGGGTGTGTACAAAGTGGGATGGGGGCTGTTCACACTGAAAAATGGATAGAGCTAAATAATGCACCAAAATATCCTAGAGGCTAGACTAAGCCATGGAATACAAATTAGCTACTTAATGTGGTTGCCCCTGAAAGATAATGAAAACAAAAGATGGAATTAAGTTCGAAACGGGTCACCATTATTCCTGGGCAAGTGAAGTGACCCAAATGTGGATCAATATACAGAATTGTCCTTTCCCTAAATCTGGAGTGGAGGAACCAGCGTCCAGGGTGAGTGAATAGAAAAATATAAGGAAAGTAAACCATTTTGCTTTTAACGAAAACAGTCACAAAGAAATCATGAATCATCACAGGCTTTCTGCAAAGAGGTGAATCCAATGATGAATCGGCACAAAGGTTCTACGGTACAACGGATGTCGACAACTCTAGTTTGCAATGCTGTTTGCGTAAAAGGGTTGGTGGTAAAGATTGGGTGGCGTGTGGGCGGGGTGGGGTAAAGGAAGACAATGGGTGGGGCGAGGACAGGGACGAGGACTCTTAGAAACATTGATTTTAATTCAAAATACAATAAGAACAACTTTGAAATAACTTTCAAGAATTGAAACCAGACCCAGTAGAGGGTAATACCTTGAGGGCTGACAAAGAAAATGCGATTTCAATTCACATTCACCAAAATGTTATGTATGTATCCTCATATAGAGTTGTTATATAGCGCGGGCCACAGCTCTCCAGAGAGCTTTGCCTCAAATTAACTAGTCAGGTCACGAACATTAAACTGGAGACAATAATCGCGCATCCCCTCATCTTACTTAATCCAAGTGTCTAAAACTTCTCAGAAATACAATCGTGCCATGAGTCAGAGAGCCGTCTTACTGTCACTTGCCGAAACAAGGCCACAAAAGAACTTATCGACTTTTAAACCCCACTCGCCCCTTCAATAAATTATTCAGTCGGTATACACAAAATCCTTTTGTTGCGAAACCTCCGTTTGACATGTGCGGTATCTTTTAGCACGGCCTAGTCGAAACCAAAGTTGCACGGAGGTGAAGAAATATTGAAATACGTGAGAAGCCCAATTAATTTTGGGTAAAATACACTAGTGCAAAAAAACAAAACAAGTTAGTTTGAATCAGTTTACTAGTATTGATGGGTGAGCACTATACACAGAAGACCAGTGTGTCATTTTACATTTTAATGGTTTATTGCACTAGTCACTTTCCATAGCCATCACCCATTTATTAAAATGGACGAATCTGCGGTGTCATTGTGGCGTGTGACGAGACAAGTGTATCGTACGTACATGTACAGACAAACACTGTACGCACGAAGTAGGTAACGTCTCACCATGGTCTCACAGTGAACTTCAAGAGTTCCAATATATTCAAGCGTCACCTTGTCACCATTTTTCAGCGAAGAAGGTAAGGTGTAATTAAAACTGCTACTCCCTTCGGTATCAATGGACTGGACAGCTGTGTGTTCATCTGATGTGGTGGAAAAATTCCAGCAATTTGGGAGGGTAAACGACCCCATGGCACGCAAGGTCTCGTCGAAGTTTTCGAGAGTTGATCGAGAAGAATCGAACCTTATGCGCTGGGTTAAGGGCAAGCTTTTGTGTGTTTTGACTCACGTAGGGCGTGCTTTTCCGACAATTCAGTAGTGTACATGGCCGAGCGAGGGTCCCCAAACAGCCAAATCAGCAAATTAATTGATAATTATGCTCTGCAGTGGTTAATTTTTGCTGTAGCCCCCATGTCTAACCCTCAAGGAGTTTCGGAATGTGGAATTGCTGTTTTCTAAACTTAAAAAATTCAGCAGAATGTCAATGAATGTAACGTAGCCATGGAAGCCTAAATTTAAAAGATAGGCCTAACCATGCTAACGTTTACTATAAATCATCGGGTATGTTAACGATCTATTCAGTGTGAAACCTCATTAGTCGGACGAACTTGAGCACTCTTAGATTATGCTAGATGCAAGTTGAAACAGACCTTATATAGTACTATTAGTAGGCAAATCCAGTTGGTTTCTTTGTTCATAATCTTCTATAACAATAGTGCTACATTCTCTCGTGTTGGAAATGGTGAACTTGGTCATGTTACTGTTAGTGTCATTGACATGATTGAAAAGGCTTGAAAGCCATTGAGAGCTGTTGCTATTTAAAATAAAGATTTTGAAGTAGGCAGGTAGGCTATGTGAAAGTGACGAGCTTTGTAAAAATTTATCTAAATGTCTTAAAATTTTTACAATGGATATTTTTAGCTCGTGCCTTTTCCCCAAGATGTCCACCAGAATACTGATCAGTGTGTTTCCCTCATCATGGACTCATTGGTGTAGCCAAGGGGTGGAGAGACAGGGTCCCCGGCTCCCTTCCCCGCATTCCCCCCCTCCAAATTAGAGATGGCAAAATCTGGTGATAGACTGCCTTGGGCTTTGGCCAGCATTTTTGTGACTGAAACCACTGAGCCCCCCCAAGTGTATTCCAATTCCTGCAGGTACATGTCCCAAGCCTGCAGCTGTGCTGAAGACTGAACGGTTTACACACGGTCTGTTTCAAGCCGATCATGAATTCCCCCAGTGCCCTACGGGCTAAAAAGTCGGTCACTCACATGGGAAAGGAGCCTAGCCAATTCCCAGCACCGTCTTTCCGGTCGATAATACAAAATTGTCCAATATTGACTTGCCTTGTCTGTGTACACCCACAGCCTCTTGTGAGTGTAATTACACTGTAGTTTGGAGCGTCTAAACAAACGATCAAAGCACTCTCCAGATGAATTAATAGAAGGTATGTAATCAGTGTTGACCCCATTGATTGGGCAATAGGGTTTTACAGAAATAACAATTGTACATTGTAGCATTGCATAATGGTGTTTATAGAATAGTTACCATTCTAACAGAATAACGTATGGCTCCTAACAAATTATTGAGAAGAGTGGTCGAAATCTTTACAAAAAAGGAATGGTAGATTTGAAATGTCTGGTAGACTCTCACGCCATCGTCGCTTTGTAGTCTGTTTGCTTAGTGGTGCACGTGTGTCGTGGAGGGCATCAAACAAATTTCTAATTACACACACGTTTGAAGCTTTGGCATCAAGGAGCATTCTAAAACTTTTAAGCATTTAAATATTGACAGTCATTTTTCCACTCCATGTGCATAATAGTACACAACTATATTTATAAAGATAAAAGATGTTAGGTGCGAGTGGTCAGGATGTGCAATCACCCAATCTTTGCATATCCTGTTGATCTTGTTTCAATTTGCCAAAACTTCTTCCATCACCCAACTGCCTTTTCTTTCTGTCAGTTGAGGCATGAGGAAGGGAATTGTATCAAAACACATGGTGATTATGCTGATCGACGATTATGCTCTTCATATACTTGCATAGAGTGAAATGAAACCCTGTTTTCTCACCATTTTGTTTCATGTCTGAGCATAGAATTGTTGAACTGCACCGTATTGTCACTTATGAGGAAGCAATCAATTGCCATCGGGACAGCATTCAAATTCTAACCTTACTTGTGAAAGTTCAGGTTACAACCTCAAGAGTGCATGTCTTTGTACAATTTTTACCCTGGAGCACTTTGGTGCCCTGTTGTGACCTCTTGCCAGTAAAGAGGGTTTTGGCTCAACACTGGCTGAAGGGTGTGAAATGGTCTGGCTGTTCATGCCAGGGAGAAGGGTTTCACTCTGATGCCCTGCCAGAAAGAAATTCAGTAGTTCTTGGTGGAATGCATCAGGAAATTACCAGAGTCATGTTTTGGCTGGAGCAGACATGCTGTGATTGATAATTCAATTCACTGCGGCTGTAGGAAAGACACAGCATCGCTCACAAAGTCCTGCTGAGTAAGAATTCTATCCTCAATTAAAAAAACATGGACATGTATAACGTTTGTCCTGAAGTGCTGACAACATTGTATATGCATGAACAAACACTGCATATGCATGAACAAACACTGCCTATGCATGACAAACACTGCATATGCATAAACAAACACTGCATATGCATATTGTAGGAATTTGTAGAAGACATAGTACATACATGTGATCATGCAGGTGAGAATTAGTTTTACATTGTAAATAGACATTCCATATGCATGCCATAATGCACACCAGTAATATGCCTACTTCGTAATTAAAAACCTGTCAGTTTCGCTGACTATCAGTCCAGCTGTTTTCATTGGCTTGAGAAAAGGATGACAAATTCAGTCTGTGGTGGTAAATTCGAGACAGCTTTTGAAAAGTCATTATTTTTTCTTAAGTTAACCCTGTCCTGCTCTCCCTTTTATTCAACATCTTTGACTGACGTGACATTTAGGAATTTCCATGACAAGTTAGGGCAGTAGAAATATTTCTTGCGGGAGACAATTTATGGTTTATGTCAGGCGTGCTGGCCAGGGGGCGAGCATTGCTGGCTGTACACAAACATGGACCACATGTACCGCAGCACCAGTCGTGTCCAGATGCGCCTCTATCTTCAAATTTGCTTTCTACGTGTGAACATTCTATGCAGTCTTGCTTCTCCGGCACGCTGCAATCAAAATTGATTGAAGTCAAACATACATGTACATGTACTCAGTGAGAGCATAGTTCCGCTTGGTGGGCTCGGCAGTGCCAAACACAGGCAGATGGGTATAACTGTGAGGTAGTGTCGCAAGCGTTGCTGCTGACTCGTGTCAGTTTTGCTGTTGCTGCACGGCTACATGTACGCTTAAAAATACACATATGGGTAGTCGTCATGTAGGTGAAGTCCAAGTCATTTCTAAGTAAATAGTCTGGTGCATAAGAAGGAGCCATCATTTCCAGTGTGAGAACATAGCAGTGTTTCCGTGAAGACATCAACGATTTCTGTAAGAGCCACTGATCATAAACATTTCATCACTATAAAGAACCAAAAACAAAAGTTGAACTGATATGGTTTCCCCTGGTAGCACTGTTGCTCAGCATCTGGGGGAATCTGTTGCTTTGAAACAGGTGAAAAAAGTCGACCTGATGTTCTAGGTCTCATTTGAACCACTAGAAAGTAGAAGTCATTTGTCATATATGCCTGTTTCTCTGTCAGATTCAAAGGTTCAATGTCGGTAATTGTCTCCATAGAAATTGTAATTTGTAGCATAATTTATGACTCTGTTGACTAAGCTCTTGAAGGGAATACGTGCTTCAACGTTGCTCCGAGCTAAAATTAGATGTCAGGCAAAAGTGTTTGAGGCAATGGAACCAGTTCAACTGTGACCCTGAGATGTAGCATGTACGGGATCATATTTATATTAAACAATACCGTGAGCTAATGTTTATATACATGCGCCAGCTTAATTACACAACCCAGGCTTCTTGTAAGTGGTATGGTATGCATAGGCTGAGACCAAGATCTAGCATCACACTCCTCTGAAAGTGGGCCAGTGTCCCGCCTCAATGGGACCATGATGAATTATTCACCTGGTTTGCCCCAATTGTGGATTTGTAAAGCCCCCAAGGGAGATCACTGAGCCTGATTGGCTTAATGCTGCTGGGAGTACATACCTGATAGATATGGTGATCACCAGTGCATTGGCTGACGACAAAGCTGTATCCCATCCCAGGCTGCTAATGCTGTTAAGCTGATTCATTATTACATTGTGCTAAGAATTGGCTCGTAACAAGTATATTGTAGAAAGATAAGCATTTTGGGCATGTGCATTGTAGGCACTGTAGGTTCAAAATGTACATGTTGGTTATACCTGTACATGCATAGCTTTTGTCTAAAAAACCTCAGAAGATCTTTCTAGATTTTTCAGAAGCCCACAGATTTTGAATGATTTTGTAGGATTGAGGAAGAAACCTGGAGAGTGCAGCTACTAGAACTGGCTCTTTACACGGGGCTTGATGCTCCTCGGAAGTCAAATTTCCAAAGTTTTGCCTTGGTTGTTTATACTGCACAGCAGAGGATTTGGAAAGGACATGTAGCAAGAATGCCTAGAAGGTTGAGTTACATGTAATTGGGTAGAAATGCACTCTGTTAGACCATAGTGACCATGTGTCACCGTGTGGTTGTACATGTACAGTGAAACTATTCTCAGTAGAGAACTGAAAGATGTTGTTCCCCATCCTAGGTCATAACGTAGAAGAGTTACTTTGCTAAACTTCTGTGTGTGTGTGGAGCGTCAGTAGGCTTCACAGATGAAGAAGATGACTTCTAGAGTTAGGTCATTTCAGATCGTATGATCTGAAAAAAAGGTTAAATTGTAGAAAATGATTAACCCTCCTTTTGCTGTAACAACCAGACAAAAATTCCTTCTTTTTCTCCCTGTACAGTACATAGGCATATTATACAGTATGTCACTGGACTGATTCTGACTGATAGGACAATTGTGTCCAGAATGCATCTTTGCATAGGAGGGTTAATGTATATATATGCAGTATATGGTTCATGAGTATTCATGCCAGTCACTTCAGCCCGTGTTGATTAAACTTGGTGTTTGATTGTAATATCTCTTTGTCCTATTGTCAGCCTTCAAGTTATCATTTCACTAATCTCCATGTGTACCTGCTGTGATCCCATAGTTCGGTGGAGGGTTCATGCATTATACACACCCACAGCCAGCCGGCTTGTTTCGTCGGGCACAGATAATTACCGAGTCTGATCTCAGTTTCACACTTGCTTCCCCCCCCCCACCGCATCCCACGACTCCTGGCTCCATGATGGCATTCACCAGAGCGTGCCTATTTTGTCTTACGCCTCATCATAAATTTCACACCTAGTTGGGTCCCCCGCAGTTTGGCGCTTTAACATTATTATTGCCGCTCTCTGCAGACTGCTTTGCCTCATTACGCGTCAGTGACTTATAACTACCAGCACGAGGGGGAAAATCTTGAGGATAAAAGGCCGCCAAGTTTTCTTGATTTACCATAAGAAGCAGCGTGCTGTCCTATTGGCAGATGCACAAATGGCACTTTGGAATACAAAAACCCATGAAAATGTTTTGTCATGCTACATTGACTAAAGCTGTGTTGGCATATTATCCATGCCTGAATCGGGAAGGTAAATTTAACATTGAAGTTTATCAAGTATGAAATTTCAGGCTTGACTTTTGAAGCTGTCAGCGAGTGTTTGATTTGTAAGTCCATCTAATGTCGTTTCCAATTTGCAATTTTCTCCAGCAAGGCCTTTCTGCTTGAATTGATTTTTTTCTGCTTGAACTGATTTTTTTTCCTGCGTTACTTTGCTGCTCAGGTCTGATGTGGAAAGGTGGCTTACAGTAGACAGCCCAGAAGTTGAGACAGATATCACACTGTCCCACCCAAGTGACCTCTAGAAACGCACTCCAGGACTGGACACCTGAGGCTATCAAAAGACCAAAAAAGCAACAAACTTTGCTGTCCAGCGGGAATCACTCGGACTGGGATTGAAGTGAAAGTTTGAGGACACCATGGCCCGGTCTGAGCAACACCTGTCTCTGCTCATCGTTCTTGTCCTTTCCATGACAGCCATTGCAGTCCAGGGTTCAAGATGTCAGTTGCGAACCAGACCAGACAGCTGTTTGTGTTCGGGCACCGCCCTGACTTGCAGTGCCTGGCCAGTGTGGAAGATGGTCTCAGAGAACACAACCTCCCTGACCGTATCAGGGGTAACCACTCTGGAAGACCTTTCAATGGCATATCAGCCGAGCCGAGCCCTCACCAAACTGACCACCTTGATTCTGACCAATGACAACATCAGCAACATCGAAGAGGGCTGGTTCTCTGGCACCATCTTCCCTGCTTTGGAAGAAGTCATCCTGGACCAGAACAAGCTCACCCCGAATGCCACTCAGAAGATGTTTGCCCAAGTTTCTGAAGAACTCCGTTTGTTGAGTCTTAGAGCAGCGTTCTTGAACATTTCCAGTCCCGTGCAGAATTTGAAGCATGTCTTCAGTGATGTGAAAGGAACAAAACTGGAGGCCCTGAGATTGGATAGTAACAACATCGGACTACTCCCATCTTTTCCCAAAGGATCAAAGTTTCTAGCGCTCAGAAATTTGACTCTACACAACAGTGATTTAATTGGTATCCAAAATGGCACTTTCCAGGTAAAAACAAGACAATTTTTTCTTCACAAAAAAAGTTCTGTTTTGCAGCTTTGTAGTTTTCAAATTAACTTTAACTCACTTTGTAAATTTCCTAGAAATCCAGATCTGCTTACCGTACATTTGTCTTGGCTATTTAGAGTCTACAAAATAAGAACAGCTTCCCTGTAATCCAGAGTTTTTCCTGTGTTTTTCTCTCCTCTCTCATATTTCAGAAAAGGATATTCCCAAATCTGCAGAACCTAGATTTAAGCAACAACAAACTAGTCAACGTTGACAAATTGGTCATTGACAATGACTTCAATAGCTTTGCCAGCGAGCAGCCTTCCCTTAGTATCCGTCTCGGTGGCAATCCTTTCTTCTGCAACTGCAAGCTCAAGGCCTTCCAAGCTTGGTTAAACACGACCAACCTGGTTGCGGACAGGGACAACGTGACATGCGGGGATGCCGTGGAGACATCCCGGCGCGGCCAGCCGGTGCTGGGGTCCCAGCTGCCGTGCCGGCCCGGGCCAGACGAGGTGGACGTGGAGAATGAGCTGCGGCCCTCATACATCATCCTGAGTGTCATCCTGGCCCTGGTGGGGCTGCTGGCCCTGATCGTGTTGTACCTGCGCCGCAACGACATTAAGGACTACTTTGTTGGCGTTTACACGACTACCAAAGAGGCTTTTACCAGCCGACATGGCTACGACGACATCAACAGGGTACGGCGCGACACACCTGAGATGACGCCTACAGAAGTTTGATCAAGGTACATGGGTGGTTTTTTATGCACTGCTTGAAGTCACTAATACATGAACTCCAAAGGTACCAAAAATTTCCTAAGACTACTTTAAACTATTATTTCGTCTCATTCCAAGGTAATAGATCCACACATTTCATTGGCTTTTCATTTTATTTCACTCTAATTAATCCTGATTATCCTTTTTTTCCTACATATGAAACCATTAAGCAGTCCAAAGATGTGCACAGTGCAGAACTTTTGTAGGGCTACATGATTTGGAAACACTATCTCAATTCAGAGCTCAATTATTCAGGCAGGTACTTGTGAGGAAATGACATGTAATCTGCCACGTTAGAGAAATCAGAAGAGGTTTTCTTAAGGCTAAATTCATTCATTTAGCCTTGTGGAAACTAATCAAGGATAACGTCAATGTGGTGCCGTCCTTCTGAGTGATAAAGAAAAACCAAAAGTTAAGGGTATCACTGTGAAGGCAGCAATTATAATAATTGCTGTATCTCTCAGTAAGCAGTAAGTCCCCGGATGTTCATTATTCTTTAATGAACTCTGGACGATGCACCAATCAATTATCATTGATAATGTGCAAGGACATGTTAATGTATTTAGAGTGTAAACAGCTCACAGGGAAATTGACTTGAGCTCCCGGCGTATCAGGTAACGGCAAAATCCCGCTTTCTGCATGCAATTGGTATGCATTGCGGAATCGATCCAGACAGACAGGGCTGTGTGAACAGACATGGGATATTTTTAAACTTTGCGAGGAAGTCGACAAACGTTTGGGTATGGTTATACAGTAGTTATTCAGTTGTAGTGATGCCTGGGTTTTTTTTGGGGGGGGGGGGAAGGCCGTGAGATGTGATGCGACAAATGCTGAATTTTTGTTTTTGAAAATGCGAGAGGAGAAATTGCCGTTTTTAGTTAATGCTCGAGAAATGCACATCATGGAGAGTTTTTAATATGTCTGAACCTCTACCATTAAGTTCAGGAGGATTTTGTTTGATTGAACAATATACAGCCCAGCCAGTGTTCCTAAACATGGGATTGGAAATATCTTAAAGAACCAAGAATGGTGTCACTTGACTCTTGCACAGTTTGAGTCCTGTTTTTCTGCACGCTACACACAGTTTTTCTGTAAAATCCAAGTGTTGCTGACTTACACTACATTGCACTCTCATTGTATAGAACACTGTTATAAAAAATAATGAGAATTCCAATTTCTTGAATTCTTGTGGGGTTTTTTGTTTTTCTTTTTTTTTTTTTAAACAAGAAAATCATTGTTGTAACAAAGACATTTGTCTGGCCCTTTTAACTTTGTTGTGACGCCTTGACAAAATAATTGACTTTCACCCAAAGTTATTTACGGATGGGGTGATTGCTGCATTAATTTTACCTATTGTTGATTGTTGGCTGATTTTCATTTGCATAAAACTAATCTTACCAGCTGCGATCAGTTCCTTTGCATGTAAATGACCCTCTACAGTATAAGTGTTTTAAATGTACGTGTACATAAATGTGCTCAATACTCATAAAGACGGCAGACCATGGAGGTTTTCCTGCCTCCATGAGCGGACGTATCATATGTACATGTACACGTGTACATACACCCAGTGCCATTGGGGAGCACACAGCACTTGTGTGCAGGCAAGAAGGGGAGTACATGTAGGCATACCAAACAGTTTCTTACATGTAGCGAAACGGTTATTCTCCTGACGTGCTGGCAAGTGATTTGATTTGGCAAGGCCCAGCGAGACAGGTGTAGGCATTGGAGCTGCTGTCAAATTTGATTGTTTTCCATTCTGTCTCGCAGGTGCCGGCAAAGGAACTATTGAATCAGTGTGTGTCTGCAGAGATAAACATTCAAATTTGATTGGCCCTCCCTGCTTACGGTACTGAATCCACATTCTAGATGATTTTTTGTGGTAGACCTGTTTGGCAAGTGGGGCCAAAAATTTGTTTTGGTTGTATAATTTCTGGACTTTATGATGATGAATTCGAAGCATTTTCAGTGGAATAAACACTTTCTTTGGGGGTGGGGACAGGTTTCATAGTAATGTGGTGGCAAGTCGAAAGTTGGGAAAACTGAGCAGCATATCATTTGCCTAGATCGTGAAAAAAGAAACGAATTGTTTCCTTTCTGACTGTGAACCTGTTTTTGCAGGCACAGGGTACAAAAAGGGGGGGGGTTAGAATAAAACCCTGCTCAAAAAACACACACCCAAAAAAAGATTTAAAAAATGGGGAAAATAATAAAAATCAAGAAAGCGGATGCACCAGTACCATTGTAAACAATGTAAGGCATGTAATGAGTCGTCATTGTTTCCACTTGTCTGCAAAAAAATAGAGGCATTAAAAAGAAATCTCTGGCCTGACCTTTTAGGAAAAATTCCTGGATCTGCCCCTGACTTGATCATTAAATACTAACATACATGTAAAAGGGGTCAAGCTACAGAATACTGCACAAATCATATACAGGGGAAAAAGTCACACTTGCATGTGAGTTACTCTTCGAGATCCAAATCTCTCAAATTACCGGGTTCTGTAGTAGTGTGTGGAATTTAGGAAGGCAGAGCTGACTTGCAGAACTGCTTCAGGGTTTCAGCTGGTAAATTTAGCCAGAAAAATAGCCAGAATTTCAGCTAACTGCACACTTTTGCAGCCACTTGGCTTTTTGGTGCAGGTCTAACTGCTTAGGACTAAAGTTTGGAAATATTTACCATTTGGTGACATAGGCAACTGCCAGCCACATGTGCCGGTAATTAACGTCGGGCTTTGCATCCATGATTGATGGAGAAAAGTACATACAAGTATGGTATCATTACGTTTCTGTAGTGCGGGGGCTAGAAAAAGATTCATGTGTTTAAACCTAAACTAAATTTTGAACAGCGGTGTTGTGATTTTCAGGTCATCTTGTTTACGCGACAGCAACATCCGGCATGTAATGTCAGCAAAGCATTATTTACAGGAATGCATTTGCCAGTATAAACATGCTTGAAATGTTTAGTTCCTCTGCCTTGGGCACAAGCTTGCCCACAGTATTTGTAGCTTGGAGTTGAGTTGGCAATATGTGAAGTAATACTTTGTGTAACATTCCCGGCTTGGCTCGACTGCTGCTCCAGCAAAAGCCAAGGCCAGTTTATGAGTTTCCATTTATGGCATCTTTCATGCATTACATTTTTTAATCCCCAGATTGCCCGACCGCCATATATCATTCCCTCGGCCATTCATTCTCATTGATAAAATTCATCACCGCTGAGAACCGGGGTCTACATAAAACATCATTAGAGACGTACACAAAACCAGGACCCTATCAATAGGCCCTCGAGTGGGGGATTTCTCTGTTGTGAGAGCAAATTATCTTCAATACACTGCGGCAACTAAACATAATTTTAGAAGGAATGTCACAAAGCCACAAATACATGTAGCTATCCCTAACAGTTCTAATAATATTATAACATTTCTGTATGTGTACATTGTACATGTAGAAGTATTCATTAAGTATTCAAGGGACTTGTGCCATCAAACCCCCCAAAAATTAAGAATTTAAAACCTGTTAAAATGTAACAATAAAGAAATAAATTCTACATTTAACAATGTCTTTTTTTCCCCCATGTATGTCCACATTTCAGACACAGGATCGAAACTGAACCAGGCATTGCTACTTTTGGAGTCTTAAAAGTCTGGATGAAATCTATGCAGAGGTTTGTACATAGTTGCATGTGAAACGGTCACAGTATTTAGAAAGCCCAAGAATGTTCCGGGAGGAAAATGGCTTCAACACATCAACTGTCCCTTTTGGATTTCTTGTTTTCTTTGAGGGACAAGACTTTCTGCCGGTACAGAAAAGACTTTGGGGGGGGGGAACAGTCTTGAAAGGGTGAAGTATTTTGCATCCCTGTAAATACTAATTGGACACTCAGTCTAACCAAAAAAATGCATCGACTGCTATCCAGTGGAAAGGAATCTTTGTGGAAAGCATCTTGTGGGGACAAAATGGCATCAAGTCACAACGTGTCAAGGCACTAGTGCCGTGATAAGATCGAGGCTGTAGGGACCCAAGTGCAGATAGCGTAGCGATAGCATTTTCGGAACCTCTCTGTTCGTGGCTGCAAGTTTGAATGACCCTTCATGCACGTGTACCTGGGTACTTTTTCAATTAAAAAAGGGAGCAGTCACATGTAAGCGAACATGTATATTTAAAGCTTTTCCTGTCCAGTAGTATTACGGTGTTCATTGTTCCAAAATAAATATCAAGTCTATCTTTACATTTTCAGTATTATGTACATGTTTGTGAAAAACAAGAATCGGAATAAGTGTGTGACCGAAAAAAGGGTAGGAAATACATGTACATTTAGCTGAGCGGACAAGTTGGTGTGATGTAGACATTTTTTTATATCTAAAAATCAAAAGATTTTCCCTTTCAACAAATTTCCTTTTGTACGATTTTGTAAAGTGTTGTGAAACGTCTGTGCTTTGAGGCAAAGAGGAGCGGATGGAGAAATAAGTGTGTGCAGGATGTCTGATGTGTGACAGAAGACGGTGGTGTTTAATGCCGAAAACACTGATTTGCCTAGAACTCTAATCTGCTGGCACCAATTAAGACAAATGTAGTGTATTCACTAACTTATTGAATTTTTAAACTTTTAAACTCTAAAGCCAGCCGAGTCAAACAAATGAACAGCATTAGCTATGAGTTGCTTGCTAGTCAATTTGTCAGCCGAGTATTAATGGCAGAAAACATTTTTCAGTTCCATAGAGCCAAGGTTAGTACATGTCCTGTATTTGACTAGGGCACTGCACGTTACAACACAATTCAGCGTTGCATTTTGTTGAAATCAGTAGGTTTTCTTAGTTGCACCTGACAGTGGCTACATTGTATATGCATTTTTCATTAAAGATTTTCAGTACGTTGGCACATTTACCATACCTGTATTGTCATGTAACGTTAATTTGACCAGGGATTTATGTCACATGAAAAGTAGGCGGTTTGTCATATCCAAAGTGTGTGCTTAAGGTATGCACTGTGAATGTTCCTTTCTTATAACAGAGAGACTTTTAGAAGTGAGGACTGAGTTGTAAATTTTTGTAAAGTAGGTTCACAGACTTTGACGTCTGAACTGTGATGGGGCATTTTATGGCAGCGGCTGTTTCCATTTTAATTGATGTTGGCATCTGATGTCCATTTCCCGAGTGAGGACACTCTATACCTCTACACCATCTCGCCTGCCCATCTCTAGAAACTTGTGTAAACATGAGGCTTTCAGACTCCGCTAAAAAATGCTGTGAGCCGGTGGATGAATCCACATCTCATCAGCCAAAATTCCACAGGCTATAGATTTGATCTACACACATGTAATGCATGTATGGGCACCCTGTCAGAGTAAGCTGATCCTCATCGGAACCGGAAGCAGTGCTCGCTAGCAGCACATTAAAAAAACTCCTCTGTGCGTTCCACTGATCGCCAGTCACCTTCCTTTTTTTACAGTGATGCGCTGTCATATCGATCAAACGTGGAATTGAGAAAATGGCGCAGCAACGTTATACCTACGTCATCTAGGTTGGACTTGCTTGTAAAGTCTTGCCGGGAAAACATTGTCCATTTCCCTAAAGGTACACCCTATGTTGTGGGACACAGTGGTGGAGGAATCTTTCCCAAAGGTCTTAAGGATTTTAAACATATGCAATAATGTATTTATAGTACTTAATAGCTTTTTAGTGTCTAATGCGCTGCGATATATGTATTTATTCAATTGAACTCAAAATAATGTATTCTCATACGTTTTGATGAAACAACAGCGAGGCATGAAACGCTGATTATGGAATATGGACCCTCTGAGAGTTTTGGGCATGACTTAACGCACACGACAGTGACAAGTGCCAGGGTTATAGGAGGGAAGGGCTCAATGTAAGAAAAAGGTGACTGGATTTCAAAGGGGTCCATATTTACTCATGACACCAGTAAGGATTCTGTGGAGGTGCAGTGTGACCTGCTCGGATGACTTGTTCGAAGACGTGTGTGCACGTGATGGATAACTTGCCCAAATTGTACACGTGACCCCACTGAATGTGCACAATGAATGGCATCTCCTCTCATGACGGGAACATACGTCAGAGTGTAGTTGTGACAAGTGTTCCTGCTTACACTGGGGTAAAGTTGTTCAAAAGGCCTCTTAAGGTTGATGTAGTGGAGAGCGGTCAACACGAACATGTATGTACACACTTTAACCCTAACAGTCCCAAATCCTCCAATTTCAATACGATTTTACATACAATCTTGGGGCTTCGGGTTAATGCACCAACTTAAATGTACGTATGTACATTTAAGTTGTATGTATTGTATTTGTGGTTGACCCCACAGCGGTTGTAAGGGAAGTGAGAAATTTCTATTCAGTTTTAAAATGTAGAAATGGGACAGTGGAAAGTGTGGCAAGTGATACATTTAAAATTACAGTACAACAAGAGGTCCTTCAGGCCACGTTGTAAGAGAAACCTTGTATGATCAGGAATAAAAATGACGACGAAAGACTGGGACTTGAAAATGTCCTTGATACGAGCAGAATGTTGTAGTAACGATGCTGTCATTACCAAGGTTTGACTGCATCAGAAACATGAAAGGAGCTTGCCTACAATGACACCAATTTACATGGATGTAATTGTAACAAGGACATTTGGTTTATTTTTGTACATGTTTCACCTGTACATACATTTATGTAGTTTCAGGATCTGCCGCATGTACATTTGTAGTATTAGGTATTGTGTATTTTTGGCTCGGGATTTCAGGCTTGCATTTTTATATTCAACTTAATGTAATTTTGGTTCTGCATTTTAAAGTGTACTTTTTAATATTTATTTTTCACCTTTAGCTGAGTTAAGTTTACATGTATAATTTCATAATGAACTGCTCTAAATTTGCTGGGAAGTTCTTTTGTATCTATGTTTTTAACTACAGTGTAGCAGGATTCTTGATGAATTAATTTTGTCTTCTGAAAAAAAGCATACACACTTATGAGGTAGCGGAAACATTTTGCTTTTTTTCAGAACACTGGAGATTGTCATCTGGAAATGTTTTAATGGGTAATCCGGTTGCCATGGTTTTTGATCAGTGCATGACTCGGCACCGTTCTAGATTGGCAGTTTTTGGGAGGATTGGGGAGTGGGAACATTGTCAAGGGGTAAAGTATGGTAAAAGTCACATCCTTTTGAAGTGCATACTCTGCAGGACAAACTGTAAATACGACTGTGCATGGCTCTTTTGAAACAAGTATTCACCCACATGTAGAGAACGATGGTTGTGTATAAATGTAACCAAACTGCTTGAGAACCGTTTGGAAAGCAATGAGCAAGTCCTGTCTGATATTTTGTTCTAAAACAAACCTTGAATGTACTCTAAAGTAACTCTTATTCCTTGTTCTGCACCAACAACTTCCTGCAGATAAGGTTGTTACAAGATTGGGCCACGTTCAACATTTATACCGGTACATGTACATGTACAGAATTCAATTAAGTAAAACCTACACATTTCTCCTACTTGTTAAGATGTCATTTAACATGCAACGTTAAAGTAATTGCTTGCTATAAATTTCTTAATATGCAAATTTTGGAATTCAAAGCTGTACTTCTATGTATTCATCATTTTAAACTTGTGCTTAATTTGCTACACTAAGGGTTCTTAGAAGGCACATCCTTTGGGCTGGATATCTCCACTTTCTATGTTGAGTTTGGATATTCAGTTTTTAGTTCTGTGACAGACGGGCAGGAATAATGGAAAATCTGCGACAAAAATCTAACTTCTGTATTTATATCTTTGTTGCAATTTGGATATTGTTCTGTTTATCAAGTGTGTCTGAAATTTCTGAGCGTTGAGCAGAAAAGTTAATGTGCTCTTTCAAATAAAATGGACAGTGCCATCTCAAGTAGAAGGAGTAAATTATATTTGCCAAAATGGGATACTTACTGTTCTGCACTAACTATCAGGAAGGTATGCAGAAACTGTAATATTATCAAATGTAAAAGCCTTTCTTTCCGCAGTCTTTTTGTTTGGGTTTCCAAGAATTCAGTACACTCAAAATTAGTTTCTTCTCAATATTCAAAGATTTTTTTTCTTTTTTTTTTGCAATTAAAATGTAGCACAAAATGTAATGATAAATTCTGTTTCTCCTCACTTTTTGGCAATGACTGCAGGTTGAATAAACAGAAAAAAGCTGTGCAAAGTCCACCAACTGTCTCATGAACTGCTGTGTTGACCTGACCTTGCCTCAACTCTGAATTTTCATGAATATCGCTGTGATGAATACTTTTCCCTGCTCGCAATACTTTCTGACTGACTCATCTTTTATTAATGCCTTTTTCGATCACTCACAATTCACTTGAGACGCAGAAAGGAATTATTCAAGATGCGTATGGAATGAAGGAAGGGGGAAACTTAGTACATGTATATAACCAAGTAGGAAAAAAATTGTTTATGAAATTGGAAACTGGTCAATTACAAAACGGTATTTGAAATTGTACGTGGTAGGATACCATAGCTAAAGCACACCAAGTCAGAATGTTATACAGCTTGCTCCATGAATGTTACATTTTTGCAGATTGTAACTGCCTTTCAACTGTGCTCCAATACTGAAAGCACGTTTGCAGACTCTTGCATTGATGTGACAATTGATCAATTTCATTTTGCTGAAGAGTGGTGACGGAAACTGCCTTTGATTGCCAACGCATCAACTGTTTCAGAAGTGCAAGGTTCCACACTTTGCACTTTCTTTAATGCTATGACCAAGAACATCTCCCAACAGTCCTAACTAATTATTACAACATGGGTAAATACGGAGTACATGTACTGTCAGGAACCAACAGAATTAGGACATGCATCCCAACTGGTTCACCATCCATCCCCCTTCAAAAGTCTTGGGATTTGTCAAAGACTCTTATCGTAATCTCCCTTTAGGAGTCAGGGTACAAGTCACGCTTGAAGCTTAATTTCCTGGCGTCTTTGTTACACACACTAAGCCCTCCGGCCAGCTGTGCCAAGAGAACAAGACCTAGCCTACGACTTGAGAGCAGCACAATCACCCCCCCCCCGTGATATTTATTTCCCAGGAGAAACTGATGGTGCCCATCCTTCCGGAAAGGTGAGAAAGCAAATTAGTTATTTAGGACGGTCATTGGGCCCGAATCGGGCTTTCCAGCGTCGCTAGCTCGAGGGATGAGCGATAGACAAGTCAGGAGATTTTTAACTTCAGGGATGAAGCTAGGATGACTAAAAAGAAAAATAGAATGGCAAAGCCGCCATGGCTCGCTGCTTGTTAAGAATTTGAGATGGATAGGATGGATATCCACTGAGAGACATCCAAGTTATACAAATATGGTTACTAAAGTAAAAAAGAAAATACTAACCAAGCTTCATCAATATGTTTAACAAGATTGGTTGACATACGACTGCAATACAGATGTACAAGATGTTTTATCGACCTTGGCAGTAAAATTCATTGTACTCTAAGAGAAAATAACCTAGTTAGTGCTGTGTGCAGACTGGTGTTGAAAGGCGCTTGTCGTTTAAAAGTAAATCAACAAAGACCACCAACAAGGGAGATACAGGAACAAAGGCTCCACAGTTCTTGACAGGAGAGAGGAATGCCTAAAGAATGTGGGTCCAGTACAGTCAGACTAGACCTGGATGATGAGCAGTGCATTTGTGAGTTTGATGGATGGTGCATAATTAAAATTCCGCTGAAGTACAGTTTTGCACTTTGTATCCAACCCCATCATCCTATCCTCTACAATTCTACCCCCATCATCCATATCGCATCATTCCATATCTATATGTACCATGTCTACTTTGACTCCACCCTTAATCCCATCTATCTCCAATCCCACATCCACCTTATCTTTCCAGCCATCTCCTACTCTGCCCCCTCCCCATCATCCTATCCATTTCCTACTCTGCCCCCTCCCCATCATCCTATCCATCTCCTACTCCACCCCTGCCCATCATTCCCTTCACTTCTTACTCTGGCTGTCTCATCATCCCACTAATCCAGCCCAACCATTACACCAACCTTATCCAGCATTTCATCCACTTTCTACAAACGTGTACCTTGTCCCCATGATCCTCCTCCTACAGGTACCCCTCCCCCAACAAACATCCTAATCTATCACTTGGAGTCCCCTCCCATCCCTTAAATTTTCCCCACATACTGTACATGTACATTTGTATGTGTCTAAACACTGTCAATACATACACACATGTACATTACAGGAGTGCTTAGTACATACGTGTAGGTACTGTATGTACTACAGGGTAAGTGCACAATACAACTCAAAATGTTAACATTCAACTTTTATAATTTTTTCATTAAATTCATAAGTTTCTAAGCATTAATGCCATATGAGACTATTTAAATACTGATGGAATTCCAAGAGGAAGCAAGCAAGCACCGAATGGCACCTTTTAACACCTATGGACCTGCAAAGAAAAACTTTTACATTTGAGGACGGCCGGATGGACAGAAGATGGAAATCGGTATTACGTAGGCTTGCACTTGCTTCACAGTGGGCCAAAAATGGGGGAATGTTGCTGAATACTGGTTGTTAATTTTACTTCTTGATATTTGGAAAGGGATAGTCTCCTTATGGTTGTTTTTTAAAGGGCAAAACCTTATTTATAAATCAGTTCAATTTCATTTAAATGATTCACTATTTCTTTTTAATTTAAAGAAAAGTTTTTAAAAATACATGACAGTTCAATTTCTTTAAAGTGATTCTTACACTGTGCAGAATTTGAAAGATGGAATTGGAAGAGATCATGAAAAGTTACAAATATTCTGTGCAGGGAATGGTGGTTTTGCCACTGGGTGACAATGCTGAGTGATTCTACAGAATTGGACCCACGGGTGCTGTTGGCGTGGCGCACTCAACTAGGCTTGGAATAATACATGACTAACAAGCACACGGTACTTTGTGTCCACGAGGCTAGAGTGCAGTTCCTTTTATTTATGACCCTTGATGAACCTGTGCCGGTGGAAACTCGTGCCAATGCGAGGATGGGTCAAATGACTTGTCGAGCTACGCGGGAGGCCGGGTGTCAACTGTCAGCGCTAGCTGTCAGAAGCTCGCTCTGGTCCTGCTCTCTTCCGTCATTCCATCCCTCCCCTAATCTGGCCCCAATCGTCTCCTGCCGCGTCGTTAATGACTTGTGGCTGGAGTTAATATTTAATGGCCTGGACGGGCTGAGACCAGATGAGCTTGACGGCGTGGGTGACAAATTCTCTTGGATTACAGAGGGAAGAGGCAGGCATCTGCTCTGAGCTGGCAGCTTGTGCAGTGAAAACCCATTATATTCTATTTTAGCCCAGGTGTGACAAATGCGGGTGTTATCCAGGAAGCTGTTTATAGGTGGGGGAGGAACGTGGTTCTAGTTGAGAAAAAGTTCACCTTCAGACTGTGGAGATAATTTGTTATTCTGCAGACTCGTCATTCAGCCATTCATGAGCTCTTGCGTTTACACTGATATGGGGGTTGTTCAGAATCACCGGCACAGTGTATGCCGTTGAGGACCCCTTTTTTTTACTTTTTGGCTGTGCTTCGATAGACGTTTCAATTAGGATGCTCTTGTTGACCTCAGGACGGATTGATTATAAACTTTTCTCTGAGGTGGGTTAGCTCGCTTGGTGAAGCACTTGGTACATCTTTCAGAGGTACCAGGTTCAAATCCCTGTTCATTCCAACTCCAAATTTCTTACAGCTTTTAGGCAGAAAGCTTATGAATGGAAAATCCAAATATAAAAATTACTATAAGGACCATAAACCTCCTGAGCCTATGAATAATGGATGCATCTCCAGATGCATCTTTCCACAGTGCCTCAAGGTGTTCAATCTCCGTGACTAACTATTCAAGGAATTTCATATCAGGCGCTGGCAACTACTGCACAACACGTAGAGAATTCGGGCCAAGCTACAACAACTTTGTATTTGCTTATGACAAGTTACAAAAAAGAGTGACCATTTGTGAAGACAGGAAATTTGCATGACTGCTTAAAAAAAACCATCATGTACGATTTGAGCTTTAATGAAGAGTTTGAAATTGACAAACATGTGACTGACAGTGAGACGCCCCTGAAAAATGACTTTTCAAATCAAAACATGAACCTATGTGTTCGTACAAAAGATAAAACACTAGTGTACAGTAGGGTAAAATTAAAACAATATAACACGGAGGTCAAATGCTTCAATTCCTGAAATGGAAAATTTTGCAGAAATTATGCACCGGTAAATGCTAAAACCCGCCGACTTCCAAAGGGTTTATGGCAATTTGTTTAATCCACACCCGTGGATATCAACGCTTTGCCCGCAGGTATAGACACAAATAGCCTCATGACTGCATTGTGGATCAGTCAGATTGCAGGTGTTACACCCACTTGATGTCCAGGCTGTTCTAGACAATTTGAGATCACATGTTTGTACCAGGACTGGCTTGCTTTCATATCATAGGGGGAAACAGAGTCGGGGGGGGGGAGGAGGCGGGGGGTGTTGAGAAAAAGATCTGTGATGTTTTTAATGAATAAACACGATGTCATCCAAGACCGACCCAAAAAAGTTGTCTTAGTGTGAAATGCAATGCTTCGAACAGAAAAATCACAAATGGAATCATTTAATATTAAATGCAACCATACCTTCTTTTCACTTGGATGTTCTTACTGGAACTGAAGGTTGAGCCCAGATCCTGCCATTTTTTCCTGGTAGATCTTGTCAAAAACCTCGCTCTGAGCGACAGTGAACTTGTTCTTCCAATCCCCAATGGTGCCTGTAACGCCCCCCCCCCAAAATAACAACAACGTCCCAGTTTTGTCAAGAGGGCAAGTCTTCAAATGGAGGAGACCTAAAAAGGTATTCAATTTTCGTTTATTTCTATTCTCTCCCATCTACACGATAGGAGGAAATAATATAAAAACGGACAATATTCAAGTGAGAATGCTGCCATCATTGCACTTGGCTGTTCCTCAGCAAGATATTTTGCAGCCACTGTCCATTGTGGACTCACTGGCTGAGACCGCACTGGGCTACAACAAAGCGACTTATACGTTAAAGTATTCATTTTTGTGGCCAGAAGACACACCGCACTGTAGAGACAGAATTGGTACTCTGCTAGTGGTGTGACACCACCGAATAATGTACTACTGTGTCTAACAAGCCAAACAGAGAGTTCTGGTAGTCATATTCGAAGTAGCAGCGCAATTTTAGGAGCCCTCACTAAGACCAGCAGAACAGACGAGTTCTGCTTCATCTCTTCATTTCCCAAAACACTCACCTTTTCTTATCAAATGTGCCCCTCCAACTTTGTCAGCCACTTTCTGCTTTCCGTAGTTGCTTTCCCCGGCCACGTGGTATGTCTTCTTCATTTCTCTTAGGGAGACGTTCTCAAGGACCCGCTGTAGAGCATCGTCACTCAGCGGGTGATTCAGGAACTTGGCAATCTGTTGGATGGCTCTCCGAGTGTCCTGCCAACAAAAAAAGTAAACATTACTGTGAAACATTAAAAGTCAGCAAATTTTCAAATGACCAGAGATGCTTTGCTCCTTGGATAAGCGGATCTCTTTGTTTATGGTTTATATATGTACATCCCACATATGCTAGTAATGAAAGTGTCTATTCAACTAGGAATTTCTTCTGTGTTTAGTGACCAAGTTAAACAATGTACATCTGGACATCTTGCACACGCCATGCTTAATCAGTTGCATGTTTGTGCCAACCGCTATTCTTGTAAGGCCTGACTGTCAACGTGAAAGAAGAATATCTGCTTCTTTCCTGGCATCAGCTTCCTCAACAGATTTTGGTATGCTTGTCACTTGGCAGCTTACCGCATTTGCTCAAAATTTGGGGACGCTTGGCCAAGCACGTATGAGGGTTTGGACCTCTTAATCAATGGATCATCAGGGATCGAAATCCAGTGACAGGGCGTACGATGTGACCTCGGACAAGTGGCATTAAACCTCATTTACCTCTCTCTACCAAGGGAGTTTAAATACATGCTGGTACTTGGGACACCAGGGACGATTTGGTAGTTGAGGCCCTCTCAGGACTGTCATAAAACCTCACTGGACCGGTACATCACCAGTCTAAATCCAGGATCTCCAGTCTGAATTCAAGTCACAAGCCACTCAGATGAACTGCTACAAAAGCATTCCTTTGTCATTGTTCACCCTGTAATTTGTGACTGATCTTGTGTCTGCTCGTGTGAAAGGTCTTGGGATGGGCTCAACTACAGCACTGTTGTTTGGTCAGTCTTTTGTGCCTGAAATGGTAGCAACAAAGTGTATACCGCCCCCAAGAGCTGA
Source organism: Acanthaster planci (assembly GCF_001949145.1). Next base: position 170,485 of record NW_019091567.1, read on the forward strand.
AGACGATTTGGGGGAATTTTAATGGTCCCAATGAGCAGAGATAGTAACAATGCAGTGCCCCAAAAATAACCATGACTGTTCTTTCCAAGAATATTGCCTAGTTTCTGTCTTCACTTACGGCTTTCACATCCTCATACTTCAAGAAGAGCATGTTCTTGAAATCGTTGCGCTTCTCCCAGTATCCCAGGACGTGTGAATACCATGAACCCCATCGCACTAGGTAACAAAAATACAAACACCAAAGAGAAAAACTTGAATTCTTGGCAATTTTGTTTTTCAGGAATTGTCTTGAAAGTATTTAGGAGCTTAACATTTGAATAAGGATTCCCATCTTTGTCCAAAGGGTTAAGAAAATTGTCAGCAGCCACAGCTATTTTTCATTTATTTTCCATTTTTAGGACGTTAAATTTTACCCATCAGTTTATCCACAAACTTCGAATATTATTTCCTAAAAAAAACCCCCACAAACTGGTAAAATCTGACATCAAGTCGAACCTGGGAGAGGGTTGGTGGCTTCGAAGAGATACATGTACATGTATTTATGGAACAATTTGAATTAAGTTATCCAATCAGATAAGAAGTGCTTTTTAGATCCAAAAGTCCAAAATAACTATCTGGGACTTCAGACAGGAACAGTGTAATGCAGTGCATCGGTGAAAAGGGTATCATGGGGAGGCAAGGGAGGTTTCTAAAAATTGAAAAATAAAAAGAGGGGGAAAAAAACAAAGACAAAGTGAAACAAACAAAAAAATTAAGAATAAAAATCACCAATTTCCTTGAAAAGACCTCAGAATCTATCCCGTACTCCATATGATCACTTGCGTAAACAGAATTTTCAGGCTTTTCAGCACACCTTTTGTGATATAAATGTCTTAACCATATGCTGCCGGGTACTTTTAAATGCAGTGCCTACATACGGGCAATTTTCTAGATTTTCCATTTTCAAAATTCTTCAAAAATTCATAATTTCATTTGATGGATGTTTACACCCACATGAATGACTGCTTGGTGGCTACTCTTATCTGACATGCATCCTCCATTGACGTCCGAGTATTTCAGCCAGGCCTGCTGCCCTGTAAAGAGAGCCCAGAATTGTGAAGTGTTTTGTAATTTCCTTTGTTCCCAATGAATGCCAGTGGCGTCTTTTCACACACAGCTGGATTAGCGCGCAGCGGTACTGTATCGCTCATCGATTTGTCTGCTGTGCTAATCCGCAGGGGCGCTATGCCCAAAACAGTGGTATACTGTTTCAAAACAATGACGGACTACCTCCGATAAATGCAAGCTGAAAAATGATGGCAATTCCCAGCAGTGCGTCTTTTGTCCCAAGTACGGTCTTTTGTTACAAGGCCCAGCTCTTTTGTCCGATTTTGGGCACCCCAGCTATGCATACAAACCCAAGCTCCCCGAAACTGGGTTCCCCGGCAGGATATGGTTAATCCTTCCACAATCCCAATGACTATAGTTGACTCACTCTTTTCAGTTCCGTATAGCTCAACGAACCTGTCCCAATCGCTCAGGTCTTGGTAATTCCTAGGTTTGAGGAAGTAGTACATGGACACCGCACTGTCCTTGGGGTTGCGAACGACATAGATCATCTGCGAGGGCAAAGATGTGTCAACATTCCAAATCAATGGACTTCCCATAAATTCTATGCCAAATCCAGTTTGGGAAATGCGTCTTGCATCACAGCAAGGCCAACAGGAAAGTCAAGGAGAGACAGTCTGATGCGTGCATGCACATGGCAAGTAACTCCCAAGCAAAGGCCCACTCAACCTTGCCGTGTCTTTGTAACTGAACACGTGCCCATTTTTTAGGAAGGCTAACACTGCAGTATTAAACAGCGTTGCAGTGGAGTACATGGGCATTGCCAGGATATGGGGGGGGGCTTAATTTTCAGCAATGAACTGATCGACTATTGGTGGAGAGGGGGTTGAGTTGACCGTGTTTGTTCAGCTAATTGGTGATTTTTATATCTTTTTAAAAACAGTTTTCCCATTTTTCCCCCTTTTTTTTTCAATTTCTTTTCAAAGGGGGAGGGGGAGTGCATCACAAGTCCCAATGAGACCATCATCAGCCCATCGCAAGCCATGTTGTCTCAAGTCAAGTCATAGTAAGCTATCAAAGCACAAAACCCGTTATATAAATTAACATCTCCCCAACGCAAAAAATACATCTTGAAAAATAGTTCGTGGTACCCGCTGCTTCACCTGACTCGGACCGGCCAGCCGACCCCGGCAAGCTCGGTGGTCGAGTGGTTAAGACATCTGCACTAGTAAGCAGGAGGTCGTGGGTTCAAGTCCCACCTGAGTAAGCTTGTGAATTTTTTCACAAGCTCTGGAAAAAGCACTGAGCATGCAGTGTTTGTCTATATATATGCTGGGTAAGGGCAAAACCTGTTATATATCGAAGCACACTCTCGCAAATGTACTTGCTTTCAGACTGTCCATCCCAGCTACTTGAGACGAAGTCTTGTAAAAGATGACTTTGACTGATGACGATGCCTATCGGATCACTCTTCCAATACTGCAACGTGGCATCTAATCTAATGCATACCTTGCCTTTGCCTTGATGGAGCTGGGTTGGAATAAGGTGCTCCTGCAGGTGGGTGTTGAGGAGTCTTGGTGATGCCCAAGCTAGGGCCCTCTTGCAGAGGGACTCCTCGGCAAGGTATGTGCCAAAGGAAATCGGTTGAGACTGCTGGGAGCGGTCAATCTTCTCTTTGTGACCATCGACAAGGACGAGTTTGGCGATTTCGCCTATCCAGTGCGTCCCTGTACAGATAAGTATTTCAGAAAAATAAACATTTAAGGATAATCCTTGGGGATCCAAAAAATACACAGTATAGTGAATTGAAATGCCACTTTCTTGGTTGTGAGAAAATGCACAGAAAATAATGATTCTTTTCTACGAATTTTTGGACAGAATTCCACATATGGACACCGCTTGACATCTGCGCACTATGCCTATGAGAACAGCATGAAAATTGTAAGTGATTTTGAAGTGAATGCCTCAATACTGTCATTGCTAAATTTGAAGTTTTAGGACAAGTTTGAGGCCTAACAGGAATAAAACTACAGGGCAAATCTGGGGGCATTCACATATAGAATTTTTTCCCATATTCTCATTCTAAGTACATGTAAAGTTATGAACAGCTTAAATCAACGTAAGCGTTCAAGGAAAAAACACATCGGTGTTTCACCTGCATAATGTATTAATAAATGTGCCATTACCTGCCTTTGGAAAAGCAACTATCCACACATCGTCCTCGCGTACTTCAAAGTCTCTGACCAAATTCAGGGAGTGCTCGGTCACATATTCAGGGTACATGATGCCATTGATGTCATGGGTCCCCACGGGACCCGCGTACTCCGTCGTCCTATCGCTCAAGTGAGTCAACTCCATGTTTGACAGCACAATCTGGAACTAAACTGAACCTGGAATAACAAAGGCCATCATAAAAAAATGTTCTTTTTAAAATTGACAATAGTTTAGCCTTGAACTAAGGAATGGTAGGCTTAATCCCTAAAATGCAAGGTCGACGATTCTCTGGCACTTGGCTGGAATTTTATAGTTGAGTGCAAAACGATTAAGAGCTGATCATAAATTCATACATAAATGCCTACCCAGAATGACTTTCTCACAATCGGATGTCCAATATGTTAAGAACTAAGTTTGCATCCTTCCTCCATGGTTAGAGACAAGTTTAGGCAATTTGGACTAGGGGATTGTATACTAGTACTAGGGCACCCCCCCCCAGTTGTTTATTTTATCTTGCAAAACTGGTAGGTCCCCCTACAATTAAAAACAAAGGCTACACTCTCTTAATTGCGCTGACCCTAGCCCAGGTGGACTCCCTGACCGTACTAAGCTACGTTATGGTTACGGAGGTATGGTCCAACCTGGGCAAGCACTGACCCTATTTCTTGGTAAATTTTCTTTGTAAATGGTTCTTAATGAAAAAACTGGTGTTCATTGGCCATTAGCACCCTGTTCCTGTAATAAGGAGACAGAGTCTACCTTTTCGAAACAACTTACTTAAATAAGTTGGCGGTGATGTCCTCTTTCACATCAAGAAAGAAAAGAGGGAAGGGCTTTGGTTTTTGAGGGAAATTATAGGATAAAACGGCAGCGTAAATGACGCGACGAAGAGCAGTGAACGAAGACAAATCCGCACATGTAGTCTGGTTACTTGACCTGGATGACGTTTCTTTTAAGAAATTCAGTACATCCACAATGGGTGGGTCGGGTAACCAGACGTGAAAGAAAACGGCCTGATACGGTGATACGATCATCTTTCGGCAAACCGCGGGTAAAAAAATGTGGTTTTCTTGCAAATTAAATTTTGTCAAAATTTACCTAAACTAAAGTTACTAGGAGTAACGAATAGATCCTAATTAAAAGGCTGAATGTTTAGTTTGAAAAAATGGACCTCATTTTCATTATTAACAGGGTGTCAAAGGTTTAATGAACACCCGTAAACCATAGAGCAAGGAACTCGTGCATAAACTAGCCGTTCACAAGATCTCGCAAAACACTAGGCCTACCAATGAGTGGTGAAAACAATCCTCAAGTTTGATCAGAAAAGTGGCAAAACGTATAGTATCATCCTTACCAGCGAGTAGCACGTTACAAGTTCGAGGTCGTAAAGTGTTGTGTGGACCATTGATAATTTTCGCTGGTTAGGCCTGCCGGGTGATGGCTCATATTTACATACCCAACGGATACCAGGCAATAGTCGACTCACTCCCTTCTAACTTTTAGAACTTTAAATAAGATTTGCAGATTTGTTCATGATACGCAACGCTGTTCGCAATTTATAATTTTAACATTCATTAGCGTGAATCTGTGCAAGCGTGTCCGGGGCAAGTTGCCCCGCTGAATACACCACTGAAACTTTCCTCATCCTGACAGTCAAATTTCCTTATGGCCCTTCCGATTTCCTTGTTGCTTTTGAACTAGCCCCCCCCATGAGGAATGTAGACCCTACTGCTTTCCTTGTTTAGAGGGTAAGCAGGGGTCTGAATAGCGTGTATAAAGCTCTTTGTACATTTTCTCCTTTTTTCCATTCTAATGATGCATTATGGTTGTTTGAAAGTCCAACAAAAACGTCAACTTAATTCGCCTTTTTTCCTCGCTACAAAAAAGTGTGGGTGTGTCTGGGGGATGACCCGGTATCCCATACCACCTGATTACAAAGGAAGATATACCACCATTTCCCGGGACTTATACGTCCTATAGTTTAATTGCATATTTTTACTTCTTCTTTAATGCATCATTACAGGAAATTAAAATTGCATGTTATGAATCTCTATAATTAGCCAGATACAATATGCAAACAATGCCCATATTATTGAGACGGGAGAATATTAAAGAACATTTAATATACGACAGAATGACTGACTCTGTTTCATCTCACAGACAACGTGCAAAGGACTAAACAGCATGTCTGCCTGAATTTACAAACTAAACAATAGTGCACCTTTCAGAAGTGTAACAGGTTCGCCGAATTAACATTGAAGATTCTAGACGCAAAAACGGCTGGGGGATTCGTCCATGTAGCACCATTTGAAACGGATATGAACTTGATTTTAAACAAACACAATGACAGGACGACACAACAGTTTAAATTTAGCAGTCTGGGAGCATTCTATTGAATGACAAGAATATAATATAAAAAAAGATGCTCTGGAATATGTGATTGCCGAGCTTTCGGTAACTGAACACCGTGACCTTCTTCAGGGCAAGCAGATTCAGTTCACAAGGTACGTGAGTACCTTCTTCAGGGCATGCAGCCCGATTCAGTTCAGTTCATTCCTTTTCAATTCAATGACGTCGCTTTGACGCTAAAAATATCAAGTCAATGTCACAATCACTGATCTCTATAATAAAATGCCACAACCGCTGTCTTTCCACGTTGGCCGGTTGGAAAACTCAATGACAGGCAGACCCAAGAGTTAGACCAAATGCGGCCGAGAGAGGGCAGGGTTCTCAAAAGCCTGACGAAAGCCGCTGGTGCTTGACACAGCTGAAATTAGTGACCAGCTGCCTAGTACTATGGCTCCGATATTTACCGTTATTCACGTTCTCAATAAAATTCCAATTGTGCAATTTCTTAACGAGCCATTAATTTTTAATATCCGTTGCAAACGGGTGGTACCCTGAATTCAAGATGCGATAATCATCGTCATGGGAACCATTAGTCTTCACGCTTAATGGAAATTCTGCAAAATCTTTCTAAGCACTGTAATCCAGACCGCTCTTTTACGCACATGACTGAGAAATGGCATTGGGGACCACTTGGTATCTATCATCCACTGCGGAGCTTTGCAAAAGCATTAATAATGTGGAAGCAGCAACTGCAGCCAATTCAAAGTACGCCCAATTTCACTCTTTTTATAATAAGTTGCAGCAACCAGCACGAGAACTGGAGACCTCATCGTTTTTCGTCCAGCAGTCGAAAGTGACCGAAACAGACATTTCAGCTTCGATTCGGTGCACTGTGTTTCCTTTTATTTCCAACATTAAAAAAACATTCCAGATATCGTCGATTCAAAAGTCCCGGAGGGCACACTCATCGTGTGATCTGAAAAAAAAATGCTAAAGCTTGGAGCCGTACCACTTGTCATCCTTACAAGCGTGAGTGTTGTCCTGGTCGCTGTGGCTGGCTGTTCGCTCGATTGGTACGACTGGCGTGACTCGTGCTACATTGCGCTTAAGGAGAAGCTTACTTGGTTCGATGCTATGACTGTTTGTCAGCGTCAGGGTGGCGGTCTCATTGTGCCCAATTCACGAGAGGAACACGAATTCATCATGAACCTACGAGACCAAGTGTTTAATGAGTTTAGTGGAAGACCACTTTGGATTGGCTGTAATTATATCGATGGGGATGTACGGTGCATTAGAGGACAACTTAGAAAAAACGTTTCCATTAACTCTAGGAAAGACGGTACAATCGATGAGCAAGCACGTATTCATGGACGATTCTGCATTTCCAAAGGTGGTAAGGAAATCGGGAAGCTTTTTTATGATGAATGCAATAAACCTAAGTTCGTAATGTGCGAAATGCCTCGCCTTGTACCGACTTACTGCGCACCACTCGGACCAGACGGTCGCGTGGCACAGCGGTGTCTACTCGGTTATGATATCAAGAACCTGACGGTGAAGGGAGTCAGCGAGTGTGGTCAGGCCTGCTGGGCCGAGCCACAATGCCGCTCCTTCAATCTCTGGCAGGGAGGTCTGGCCAAGACCTGCCAACTCAACAATACGACGCACGACGGGATAAGCTCCAATGGCTTTACCGGAGAATGTATCTTCTTCGAACTGTAGATGGACATCTTAAATGGCGGGGAAAAGGTTTTGATCTCTCAAAGCCTGCCTGAACAAAAGATCGAACTATATCAAAGGGATTTTACATCTATTTCAAAGCCACCTCTTCTTCTCATTTTCCACTATCATTCTTGCTTACGTAGAATTCTCAAGGATAATTACTAAGAATTTTTCTCACAGAAAAATCTAAAGACTTGATTTGAATGATTGCATTCTCCAACGTAATAAGGATTTACACAACGCCCACCAGCATTATTAGTCTTATTGTAGAAGCCAGCCAACTTCATTTTTGTTATGGAAAGGATCGGGCTGTACTGCTGCATGCGATTACCTGCAGAACTGTACAGCAAAATGGCAACAGTTGAAAAGGGAAAATTTTTAATTAATTTCCAATGAGTTTCAAGGGGAAAGCAACTCCATTGTTTGCTCTTGATTGTAAATGATAATGGTCGTCCGGGCCGCTTCTTTGTTGTAGTATGAACATGTATCATTTAACACCAGAACGGAATTCTCTCGTCAGACAAACGGAGCGATTGCTCGGTGTCAGATCACAAGACCATTTTCATCGCACACTGATAGCGGGATCCAATCAGGAAAAAAATATTACCAATTGAAGAAAGCCTTGTCAGTTAGAAACGAAAAATCGTCAAGTTTCTTGAGAGACACCTGTGTCAGTTTCTTAATATAAATGCTACCCACAACGGGAATCTGGACTCAACTGAGCCTGGCAATTCTAATCTGGATGACGGTAGGCGCTCATGATGCCATTCTTACAGCGTGCCCTCCAGGTTGGTACGACTGGCGTGACTTGTGCTACATAGCGCTGAAGGAGAAGCTTACTTGGTTCGATGCTTTGACAGCTTGTCAACGTCTGGGCAGAATTCTCTTAATGCCCAATTCATGAGAGGAACACGAGTTCATCATGAAGCTACGAAAACAAGTGTTCAGTGAATTTTCCCTTGGATCGGCTGTGAAGTTGTCGACAGGAATCTACGGTGCGTTGGAGGATTTCTGACCATAACTTTGGACATTGCTGCGTTATCAAGGGGGGCGTGTTGGTTATCTTAAATCTGCAAACTGCACTGAAAAAGAGATTCGCAATTTGCAAAATGCTTCACCTTGTCCATACTTTTTGCACATCGCTCGGGCAAGGCAGCCGCATGGCACAGCGGTGTCTACTCGGTTATGAGACCAGGAACCTGACGGTGAAGGGAGTAAGCGAGTGTGGCCAGGCCTGCAGGGCCGAGCCCCGATGCCGCTCCTTCAATCTTTCGCAGGGAGGTCCGGCAAAGACGTGTCAATTTAACAAAGTAACTCACAACAAGGTAAGCTCCAATGACTTCAGCGAGGAAAGACTTCGAACTTACTTCGATCGGTGCCGATCTTAATACAGGCGTTTCACAGTAGTGCGCCATTAAGAGTTTGCAACACGTCGGCCAATCACAACGCGCCAATTCTGTCGACCCTTTCCAAACGCGCGCTGGGTCGACATATTTCGTGCAATGTGATTGGCCAACGCGTTTCAAACTCTTGGTGGCGCCCTACTCTGAAACGCCCGTATTCAAACTGTCACGTTTTGCCGCTTTCCGACGTACTTAGGCCTAATAGAGGCACAGTAAACTTCTTTCGCAACAATCACAAAGAGAACTTCAGTAGAAAACAGATGTCGATGTAACCGTTAGAAATGTGATTATAACAGCCCGCAAAAAATAGTTTACACTTTAGAAAAAAAAAGTAGCTTCGCATAGATGACAATTATATTGAAAATGGAAAATTATTTAACAGCGTAATCGTAGCATAATAAACGTGACCAACTGTGTTGTGTTTTGTCGAGCATCAAAGCATATTAGGTCTACTTAATGTTTCATTAACGGCGATAGACGCGTGGGACATCAAGTACGTAACTATTTGTCACAGGGTATGTCAAAAGCGTCAGGCGCACTTGAGCAAAAACTATAATTTTTTAGTCTATATTTTCAGTGAGTTACGGACCTAGGTGCTTCAAATGTTGCTTTTGATTTTGGAGATGAAATGTTTTTGCGAAGTTGCTGAATAAATTTGATACTGAACGTTTTGAGAAGTCTACAGGCTTTCAGCATTTGGATATGAAGATTTTAACACGAAATTTTTACATTTTAAAAATCTGAGGCATCACAAAAATCTCAAAATTGATGAGAATCACGCAGATTTTCATTTCCTAATTGCTTCTTAGCTATGCCCAATTTCGTATGGTTTTGACGCGCCAACACGTACCATTATCTGAGTGGTCTTTATTTCAATAACGCGGTAAATTGTTATTTTTTGGCTCATATTTGATAAAATGTAAAACACTTTGATGGCAGATTCCAGTTGTGAATTGATCTCTTCGATGTCGCAGTACAATTCATTGTAGCAGAAGCATTGTGGTGCAGGATTTGGAAATGAAAAATTTTTTAATTTAAGAAGTGCTTGCATACACACAAGAGCAACACGCACATTTGGCTCAGCCGGCTCATATTGCCCGGTCGATTCTATAACTTTGGTCTAAACACTTGAGAAATTGGAGTCATTTGCTGTTTAATTTCCTAAGATTAATGTGATGCACTTGTCAAGATACGTCAAATAATGGCGTTACTAATTTTGTACAAACGATACAAACACAATCTTCCCAATTTCTAGCTTGAAGACCAATATTGACTGGATCGTGCACGCGCCAGTGGCTTGGCACACAGGCACCCTGTAATAAATAGGTTTCCCTTCCCTAAACGCACATATTTTTTTCTTTCTGGGTAAAGAAATTAATTTAGTCATTCAAGATGCTGATTAAAATGGAGACTTTATAACCAATGGCCTTACATCACTGTAAAATTGATACTCAAACCCAGACGCCCATGTTCTTTGTAAGATATGCAGTTTCATTGTAAGCCTGAAAATGTAATAGTTTAATGTCCAGGATCTATCCTTGCGTGGCAAGTCAGTGTTGGGCCTATTATCTGCAAACTGTTATAAGATACGCCAATCCTTAAGGCTACATGCGCATCAGTAGGAGAAGACAAACTGACTTCAGTCACCGCCATGGTTTGCGCAAACACCGATAAGACGCCAACTGATTTGAAATCCTGATAGCCCATAATCGCCAGGTCTGCCCAATCGCAGTCTTTACATTTAGTGGAGGGACGGTCCTTGTCGCTGTAGTCAAGTAGATCACGGGAGCGAAAAGTTTGATCTCAGCTCATTTCAGTTGCCATTCGAGTGTCTGCATTGAGCTACTTTACCATCAACACCGACGAGTGCAGATTGGACTTAATCAAAATTTAAGAGATAGAGTTTTTTTTTTAAATCGGTCCTTCCTCAAGCAATTTATACCAGCCCGTGCCAGACTATTTTGATACGTTTTGTAAAAGAAAGCAGGGAATCGTCTAAACAATGCAACGACTTGAAGTGGTGTCGTTAATCATCATTACAAGCGTGTGTATTATCCTAGTCTCCGTCGCCCCGTTTAATGGACATGTAATTTTACAAATTTTACTGCATTTGAATGACGGCCATTTCCCTGTAATCGTTAGTCTAATGTAGACGGGAACAACATACTGGATTGGATGGAGCGGTGGCACTG
>NW_019091567.1:181793-223920 GCF_001949145.1 Acanthaster planci
AAAAGGGACAGGTTTTTTGAGAAACACTTTGGTCAAATCAATGATCTAAAATGCTATCTACAATGGGCATTTGGACTCAACTGAGCCTGACAATTTTAATCTGGATGACGGTAGGCGTTCACGATGCCAATCCTACAGCTTGCTCTCCAGGTTGGTACAACTGGCGTGACTCATGCTACATTGCGCTGAAGGAGAAGCTTACTTGGTTCGATGCTTTGACAGCTTGTCAACGTCTGGGCGGAAGTCTTCTGCTGCCTAACTCAAGAGAGGAACACAAGTTCATTATGAAGATACGAAACCAAGCGTTCAGTGAGTTCAGAAATAGACCACTTTGGATTGGATGTGACATCGTCAACAATAATCTACGGTGCGTTGGAGAACAAAGTGAAAACAACGTGTACACTAACTGGTACAGCGGACATCCCAAAAAGTCTGGACATTTCTGCGTTTCCAAGGGTGGATGGGGAGATGGTTATCAGAAGTCTGAAAGCTGCACCATCAATAAATTTGCCATATGCGAAATGCCTCGCCTTGCCTCGACTTACTGCACATCGCTCAGACCGGACGGCCGCATGGCGAGGTGGTGTCTGCACGGATATGAGATAAAGAACGTAACGGTCAAGGCAGTCAGCGAGTGTGGTCAGGCCTGCTGGGCCGAGCCACAATGCCGCTCCTTCAATCTCTGGCAGGGAGGTCTGGCCAAGACCTGCCAACTCAACAGGGCAACGCGCAACGAGGTAAGCTCCGATGCCTTCTGTGAGCAAGGACTGTGCACTTACTTCGATCTGGAAGAAAGTTGTTAGGTAACATGAACGCATTTTAGTCCACACACACTGTTGCAAATGTGCTCCACACCCCAGGATATTTCGGTGCCGATCATAATTTCAACTAGCATTGAAGCTTTTTTGTAATTAATTCTTCAATCGCAAAAGTCGCAAATAGAACTTTAGTGGAAAACAGATGGCGATAGGATTACTATTGAAACTTTGATTTCAACAGCCCTCTAAATAGGTTACGAATTCCATTTTTGAACAAAGTGCAAAGACGTCCACTTTATGTATTGAAAATGGAAAATCATTTAACGAGGTAATCCTAGCAATATAAAATTGATCATTTCGTTTTGCAGAGCTTCAAAGTAAAACATGTCTACTTAATGTTTTATTTATGGTGATTAAGGCGTTAGACTTCAAGTACCTAACTAGATAAAAAAAGGTTTGTCAAAATCGTCAGGCACACTTGGGCGAGAACGGAATTTTAAGTTAGAACAATAATTTTACAGTTAAATACAGACCTATAGATGTTAAAAACGCTGCTCTTGAATTTGGCCAGTTTTTCAACCAAGGTGCCTGATCAGTTTGATACTTAACTTTTTTAATATCAGGCCTTCAAAATAAAAGTGATCAAGATTTCAGCACGAAAAACACGAGAAACATAAGAAAAAAACGTAGTCAATGAAAATCATACTCACTTCATTTTTGCTTCTTAGCTTCGCACAATTTCGTCTAGTTTTGACGCACCATCACGTACTCCCACTTGAGCAATTTTTATTTCAATCACGTAACAAACTGTAATTTTTCTTGCTTCTATTTGATAAAATGTAAACTTATTATTGCTAAAAAGGCTGCTTCAGAAGAGTGTTCAGTTAGTTGTGTTAGTTATTTGCAGTCTTAAGACTGATGACAGATTCCAGCTGTGAACTGATTCATGATAGCAGAGGCGTTGTGGTGCATGATTTGGAAAAGAATGATTTCTAATTTCAGAAGTGCTTGCATGAAATAAAACTAGAGTAACACGCTCATTTTGCTCAGTCGTGTCATATTGCTTGGTCAATCCTATAGCATTGGTCTAAATGTTTGAGAAACTTTACAATTAGCCTATTGCTGTTTCATTTACCAAAAGGGGGAAACTTGATATTTTTTATTAAGACATATCTAACTGTGGAAATACACACGGTACAACAACAATCTCAGTTTCTAATATTGACTGCATCGTGCACGCGCCCTTGGCTATGTGCCCAGGACCCTAAAATTACATTTTGTTTCTTTCTGGTTGAGATGCTGATTAAAACCGGAAGCTCTATAGCTAATGGTTGTTTACCACTGTAGAATTCAGACTCAAACCTATATGCGCGCGCTCTTAATAAAAACGGCTGGCGTACTTTCTTCACAAACAAATTGTTAATGGCAGTGGCTATTATCTTGCAGGTAGAAGATCAGTGGTATATCGGCAACCATTAAAAGGAACAGTCCCTGGGGGTTTTTATGCGCATCGGTAGGTGGAGACAAAGTAACTTCAGTCACTGCCATAATTATGATCAGCACAACACGCTAATTCATTTGAAATTCCATCAGCCACAAATTAACTGCCAGGTAGGCCTAAAGATATCTCCCACTTTACATCCAGTGACGGCAAACAAGATTTAACCGTCCATGGTCGTTGTCACGTAATTTTTGGTGCATTAATCGATCGCGGGAGCGAAAAGTATGATCTCAGCTCATTCCGGTCGCCCTTAAAGTTTCTGCATTGAGCTTCATTGCCATCAACATTGACCGGTGGAGATCGGACTAAATAAAAATTGATTTAAAAAAGCATCGCTCGGACCAGACGGTCGCGTGGCACAGTGGTGTCTACTCGGTTATGAGATCAGGAACCAGACAGTGAAGGGAGTCCGCGAGTGTGGCCAGGCCTACAGGGCCGAGCCCCGATGCCGCTCCTTCAATCTCTGGCAGGGAGGTCTGGCTAAAACCTGCAACTCAACAAGACAACGCACAACGAGGTAAGCTCGAATGACTTCACTATGGGGAATGTTTCTTCTTCGAACTGTAAATGTCGACTGGGCCCCTCGCTGAAAGAAAATTATTCTTCAGCAGTGACTTTATCCGCAAGAAAAGAAAAAGTGCTATAAATCATGACAAATTGGATTTTTGGATGAGAGGAACAGATGTTCGGTCTAAATTTTAGAATTTAATCCCAACATCCTTAGACTTCTCCCTCACTGTAGTTGTCACCTTCAGAAATCCAGAGGTTGATTTCCATGAAGGTATATCCTCTCACAAAAACTAGACATGTATGGATGCCTCTTCCTGCAAACAATCAACACACAAACACAACCACGCCTTACTTTGCCTCGTTTTTTGTTCAATGAAACAGGAGCTGATCTCAACTGCAGTAGATTTTCTCGAGCACTCAGTAACACATATTATTAAATGCCTCGTGGTGTGATTTTAAAGTACGAAGCTGTATCAGACACATGCTGAAAAACTTCGCGTCTTAATTTTGCGCTACAAATTCATAAGTAGTTTGTGTTGTTCGCATGAGATAAAGGCACGTTATTCGTGCGTGTGATTTTATAAAGGCCGGCCTTTGTAAATTCACTGGCGCAAAGCGAACACATACACGAAATTGAGACATATCAAAAATCGCGCTGTCAATTCACAAAACCTCACACATTTCAACTCGCGCGAATGTTGAAGCGCATGTTTTGTGCGGTCAAATTCGCCACCACTTCGTTTCAGTGCTAAGTATGAACCCGCCTTATCTCGTACAAACGACTCTCGCAAGCATAACCATTTTACCTCGTCTTTAATCAAAGGCAATCGAATTACTCTCCATCATCAGGAAGTTGGGGACGAGGCAACCAACGTCCCTGCGCAGAGGTAGAAATACATGTACACCGTTTGGATCGAAGCGATAGCGCGTGAAGAACACAAGAAAATCATTTGGCACCAAGTCATCTAGGTGAGAAAAAAAATCGAATGAGAACATTTTTTTAATTTCCGGTAGGGTTTTGCTGGGCAGAAGGAGTCTATTGTCAATATCGAACGCGTTTACATGTGCCTTTTTGGTGCGTTTCGGTGTTGCTTCATCGTCACGAGAATTGTTTTACGCGCACAGAGGTAAATTATTGATGACCGCTTGTGCCATGTACACGCCTAATTTCACGCTAGTCATCCAGAGGCGGCGAGTAGAAGATTCGTTATCTGCGGACGTTGCTGCTTTAGTCGAGCGAGTGACAGTGAAAGAAGAAATAGGTCTGGGCTCACTGCGTTTGCAAATCCAGTTCCTGCAATGTGATCCTTTGTCATAACTGAAAACATTTTAGATATACATGTAATTGCCTATTACCAAACGAGACATTACCGTGAGAGACGCTGTTGCTCCTTATCACTGTTTACCAAATCGTTTCAATCCAATTTGGAACATTTCGTAAACGACGATACCACGTCGCTCGAAAGATGAGACAGCTCCTGGCAGTTCTGCTAGTCATACTTACGGGGGTGAGTGTTGTCTTGGTCACTGCAGCTGACTGTCCGCTCGGTTGGTTCAACTGGCGTGACTCCTGCTACATTGCGCTTAAGGAGAAGCTTACTTGGTTCGACGCTACGATGGTTTGTCAGCGTCCAGGCGGTAGTCTCATTGTGCCCAACTCACGAGAGGAACAGGAGTTCATTATGAAGCTACGAGACCAAGTTTACAGTGAGTTCAGTGAAAGACCACTTTGGATCGGCTGTGAAATCATTGACAATAATCTACAATGTGCGGGAAGACAAAGTTCAAACAACTTGTACACTAACAGGTATATACCAGCTACTGACAAGAGCGGCAGATCCTGCGTTCACAAAGGGGGAGGGCGGCTCGGCTACCTTTTCTCGGTAGAGTGCGACCGGCACAATTATGTAATGTGCGAAATGTTTCGCCGTGTCCTCACTTACTGTGCATCGCTCGGACCAGACGGCCGCGTGGCACGGCGGTGTCTACTCGGTTATGAGATCAAGAACCTGACGGTGAAGGGGGTCAGCGAGTGTGGTCAGGCCTGCAGGGCCGAGCCACGATGCCGCTCCTTTAATATCTGGAAGGTAGGTCCGGCCAAGACCTGCCAACTCAACAATGCCACGAAAAATGATTTAAGCTCCCGTGACTTCACAAGAGAATGTATCTTCTTCGAACTATAGATGGATATCTTAAAATTACGGATAAAAAGTTTTGTACACTCGACATTTGCCCACAAAAATTATTGGAAAATGTCAAAGAGAATTTTGCCTCAATTACAGAACATCATTTTGAAACCTATCTCTTCCGACAATTTTTTCTCGCTCATGTAGAACCCCAAGGGTTAGTTAAAGATAAAGAATCTTTCCTAACAGAATCCATGTAATTTCCTAGACTTGATTTCAATGACTGTCATTTCCTGTGATCAAGGCACGGATATACAACGCCCACCAGCCTTTCTGTTACTTTTAGAAGGAACAACATACTTCGTTGCTGGTGTTAGGAAATGGATAGAGCTTTGGCACCGCCTGCGGTTGTCTGCAGTACCGTTCCAAATTATAGCAATCATTCGAAGGGGAATTTTTAATTTCCTGTTAAAATCGACCCGGCAAGGTGACCTCATTATTAAGTCTTTCTTGTGACAATATGGTAGCCTGGCCACTTCTTCGTTGCAATATTAACATGTATTATTTAAGACCAAGGAATGGAATTCTCTCGTCAGTCAAACGTAGCAATTATTGTTCGGTGTTAGATCACAAGAAAATTTTCGACTAACACTGATTGTGGAAACCAATTGGAAAATATCACCAAGAAAGCCTTGTCGGTTTGACCAGAAAAATCGTCTTCTTTCTTGAAAAACACTTGTCTCAGTTCACTGATTTTAAAATGCTATCCACAATGGGCATTTGGACTCAACTGAGCCTGACAATTCTAATCCGGATGACGGTAGGCGCTCATGATGCCATTCCTACAGCTTGCTCTCCAGGTTGGTACGACTGGCGTGACTCATGCTACATAGCGCTGAAGGAGAAGCTTACTTGGTTCGATGCTTTGACGGCTTGTCAACGTCTGGGCGGAAGTCTTCTACTGCCTAACTCAAGAGAGGAACACAAATTCATTATGAAGATACGAAAACAAGTGTTCAGTGAGTTCAGAAATAGACCACTTTGGATTGGATGTGACATCGTCAGCAATAATCTACGGTGCGTTGGAGGACAAAGTGAAAACAGCGTGTACACCAACTGGAACAGGCGATTTCCTAACAAGTCTGGACATTTCTGCGTCTTCAAGGGTGGATGGAAAGGTGGTTATCTGAATTCTGAAAGCTGCACCACCAATAAATTTGCCATATGCGAAATGCCTCGCCTTGCCTCGACTTACTGTACATCGCTCGGACCGGACGGTCGCATGACGAGGTGGTGTCTGCACGGATATGAGATAAAGAACGTAACGGTCAAGGCAGTCAGCGAGTGTGGTCAGGCCTGCTGGGCCGAGCCACAATGCCGCTCCTTCAATCTCTGGCAGGGAGGTCCGGCCAAAACCTGCCAACTGAACAATGCCACGAAAAACGATTTAAGCTCCGATGACTTCACAAGGGAATGTATTCTCTTCGAACTATAAATGGATATTAAAAATGGCAGACAAAAGTCTTTGTGTGCTCAAACCTTGCCCCCTCCCCGACTGGAATACATATATGTCAAATGGAATGTTCCCCAATTTTAGAACATATCTATTAGAAATCATTCATTTTCCCGCAACTCTCGTGTAGAAGTAAAGTTTTTTTGATGGATAGGTAATTTTGCAAGATTTGATTTGAATTTATCAAAATTTCCCTATTGACTTTTTCCACCCACGTGACTGGATTGCGATAAACGTAAACGATCACGTGTAGACCGCCTTGGCCACAGTGATCGCATTATATTCCCTACGGGCAGCTTAACCACGTGCTACAGCAAGCGTACGTGCGAACGCTGCATGCTGGACTGGTTGATCTTGTGCAGGTAGATTACCATCACAACCATCACACCACGTCATTGGTCCAGCACGATCGTGACATCACAGGAAAAAGTCTATACATGTAATGTTTCATGTATATACACCGCCGACCAGCCGTACTCTCATGTTGAAAGGAACGACATACTTAATGGCTGTGTTTAATATGGATTGGATGGAGCAGTGGCACTACGTGAAGTTATCTGCAGTATTTTCACACTGCATTGAATATAGCCACAAACCTTTTAAGGCGTAAATTTTTAATTTCTTCTTCGGTTCCACCGGGGGAAAGCGGCTCCATTAATCTTGCTTGTGACAGTAACAGTCCTGCGGCTTCTTCGTTGCAACATGAACATATCATCAGTTAACATCAAGGAATGGAATTCTCGCGTCAGACTAACGCAGCGAGCGCTCGGGTTCAGATCACGAAAACATTTTCATTGATACCCATAATATCACCAAGAAAATACTCTTCATTTTGATTGGGAAAAAGTACAGGTTTTTTGAGAAACACTTTGGTCAAATCAATGATCTAAAATGCTATCCACAATGGGCATTTGGACTCAACTGAGCCTGACAATTCTAATCTGGATGACGGTAGGCGCTCACGATGCCATTCCTACAGCGTGCCCTCCGGGTGGTACGACTGGCGTGACTCATGCTACATAGCGCTGAAGGAGAAGCCTACTTGGTTTGATGCTTTGACGGCTTGTCAACGTCTGGGCGGAAGTCTTCAACTGCCTAACTCAAGAGAGGAACACAAGTTCATTATGAAGCTCCGCGACCAAGTGTTCAGGGAGTTCAAACATAGACCACTTTGGGTTGGATGTGACATCGTCAACAATAATCTACGGTGCGTTGGAGGACAAAGTGAAAACAGCGTGTACACTAACTGGTACAGAGGATTTCCTAACAAGTCTGGACATTTCTGCGTTCACAACGGTGGAGGGAAAGTTGGTTATCTTAGCCATGGAAGCTGCACTGTCAATAAATTTGCTATTTGCGAAATGCCTTGCCTCGCACCGACTTACTGCACATTGCTCGGACCAGACGGTCGCGTGGAACAGTGGTGTCTACTTGGTTATGATATCAAGAACCTGACGGTCAAGGCAGTCAGCGAGTGCGGCCAGGCCTGCAGGGCCGAGCCCCGATGCCGCTCCTTCAATCTCTGGCAGGGAGGTCCGGCCAAGACCTGCCAACTCAACAACGCAACACACAACGAGGTAAGCCTCAGTGCCTTCTTTGAACAAGGCCTGTGCACCCATTTCAGTGTGGGAGAAAGCTGTTGGGTAGGCACGAACATTTCTTTCCCCGTTACCACACATTTTTAGTTCAAGCAAATTGAAAAGGGAAGGTGTTCATACACGCAATGCACTGCAGCAGACTTATTCCTCTAACTAGATAAACAATTTTGTTGTTGCCTCGTACTTGATTCGTTAACGTAAGCCACAACACAAGACGGAGTACATATCGATGGCGATATAGGAACTAATTCTTTTATAAACTTTTGTTCTTGTAGAAAGATTGTTTGCTGTTCAGAGCACGTGCAAAGTATTTCAAAGAACACTCGCCAGTTATAAAATAAAAATGGATAGTTGATTATTTGAAAGAGGCAAACTTTGATACTTGAAATGCACAAATTGTGTCGATTTGCGGAGTCTCAATGCACCAAGTATTTCATGTTAGCATAGAAAACTTCACCAGGTGTAAGATTGTAATCAAAATTACGTGTACATTGTAAAGTGAATTTTTCTTCTGTGAGATAAATGTACTGTTGCAATAAAATTAATGCTGATAAAGTGTGTACGTAAGAAGTCTTTAAATTCTGCTAATCAAGTTACTATTGATCTGAAGTAGATTTTTGCATAAGTTGCAGCAGCGTAGGCATTGTAGTGCAAGGATCAAAATGTTCAGATACGTATATTAACTATATATACTTAACATCATTGAGATTTTCCGTTTCTTTCGGGTCAGGCAGAATTGGGGAAAAACTGTAAGACAAGTGCGATTCAAAGATTTACGGAGTGAAACACGAGAACACCAAATGACAAATCAATCTTTCTGGAGAAATAAGTTTTGAAGCAACTGGTGGTAAGAGCGTGTTTTCTACAGGCTTTCGTTTGTTCTTGGGGTAGACTTTTCAATTTGGTGTTTGTTTAAAAGAAGCAGTGTTGTATTCGAGTCCATCACAAGTCATTCAATCTTAAGACAACTCACGGGCTATTCAAATGAGCAGTGACAAAAGCATTCGTCCGTCGTTGTTCACCCTGTCACTTATGACTGGCCTTGTAAAGCGACCTATGGCTGGACTTTTAAAGGAACTTATGAAAGCACCGAATACAACACAGTAAAGAAGAGTAGCATTGTTCAAGAAAAAAACTTTAAGAACATACATGTACATATTAAAAGGCTATACAGACTTTTTGTGTTTAATTAAATATAGGATGAATCTATGTTTTGTCACAGTTGTTTTAGAATGGGCCATAAGTATATCAAATGAATGTGTAACGCCCAAAAAAGCAATGGTTATATGATCTAGAACTGGTGGCTGTTTATGGTGTTAATAGCACGTAATGTAAGTGTTAATGCAAGTATGCAAAAACAAGACAAAATGTGTTTACTCAAACTAGATGTGTCTAAATGTAATTCTGAATCGAATGTTCAAGCTCAGGTTTTCAACCTTAACTCCCTGGGTTGTTTGCAAAACCATATCAAATTAGAGGATTCGGCACTGTCAAGGTTAACAAATTTGGCTGTCACAACAATGGCATTGTGAACAAAAAAAATTCTGTGCAACAGTCGTTCATGTTAATTGAATTAACACCAAATACTGAATAACATTAAATAGACTTTAACCGCATCATAACATTCATAAAGTAAGTTTTCAAGGCCAACGCAGATGATTAAAAAACTCCCAACTTTATGCTTGTTTCCTACCTGCCCACTTGGATAATTTACGGTACTCCTTTTTTTCTGGGCTAAGAAATGACACCTTTCCGAGACAACAAAAACCCTCCTATGATGAAGAAATTGTTTGTTCCAGGTACTGTAATTGGCTTTTTTTATTGCATGTTTTGACTAACTGAAATCTAGCCGTAAACAATTTGTGAGCTTTGATGATGTGCTTGAAAGATTGCAGTGCAGTGAGTGTAAACATTCTTAGATGATTGTTTGGAAATCTACGATTACTGGACTTGATGTGCAGAAGATTTGGTGTACAAATTAATCGAGCATAGTACATGTACTTATAAAACGTCTTTTATGTTTTGCTGGTGATTTGTGCGTGGTGTAAATAAGAATTGACCTGTGAAATACATGGACTATGGATCGTCTTGTTTATTCCACCACTGGTCTCAATGCATGTCATGCTGTTGAATTATGATGTGCGTCAGCTGCTATTTTATTTTAACAGTTAAGATTCCGAACAAGGTCAACATTAATCTCAGTTTTTTCCCTTCTGGTTTGTGGTACAAGTACTGACCAGATAATGTAAGCACTCATTGCCATGCAAGGTGAAACAAGTCACGCCAATGTGGCTTCCACCTCACGGTATAGCACACATCGTCGAGAACATAAAATGTTAGTGCTCTTTACAGCTCTACGTGTCTTTTTCACAGCGGATGAAAATATGAAATGAAACATAACCCCCTAAATCAATAAATCAACACAAAAGAAGTAAAGCCATTTTATAATGTTTTATTGTATAACAATTGCATAGATGGTGTGTGTTATATTCCGAATGATCTGTCTTGTATTCTTAACGACATGTTGTATGGAAATAAAGTTGGTGACTTGGTTTCAATGGCAGAAAAAGACTATTCTTTTCTGTCTGAAAGTGGTGAGTGTTTTAAGAAAGAACAAAGTTACAATAAAAATGGAAAACAAAAAACAAAACTCTCCCAAGATGTGGGGAAACAAAGAAAATTAACAACATCATCTTTCTGTCTTCTTTCTGCGTACACAAAAGTATCTTTCTATTTGTGCAAATTATAATCTATTTTGTGTCCACTGAATTTTGAGACCCGCAATACAGTTTGACAGAATGATGTGGGAGTGCCAAGCTACCACGTTTTCCCTGAGACTGGCCACCTCTGTAGTAGGCACATGTTTGGTTGGCAATCATGCATCACATGTCATAAAATACACGACGAAAGCTAACAGCTGTAAATCCTTGAAAAAATGGATGAAGGTCACCGCCTGTGTGGTGTCTGGTTGAAGTTATTGTGCAGATCCAACACTGGTTGATCGCTCACTGCTTTTATTCTTCAATTTTGCCATTTATTAAAGCACGCAAAGGCTTGCCTACATGTTCCATACTGTGCGTGACACTGCGGTCTTCGCCTACGACAGTGGCCGATGCATGTCACATCAAGTTTGTTCAGGAGAGTGCCCTACGCACGTGGGCACTGGGAGGGGAAGGAGAAATGGCGCCTTTTTTTACAAATTAACAACATCGTGCTGGGATGGTGCAGTGTGTGTGCACACGTTTCTACATACTCAATCATGCATGTTGTTACAGTGGGGTAAATCGGGTACACCGCTGGTTGAGGGTCCACGACTGGAAAGTGGTTCACAAATCCCATGGAGATTTGTGTTGAAGAATGAAAACAGGTGGACAACAATGGATGCACAATTCAAGGTGTTTCAAACCCCCCAAAAAGGAATACAAACTTCTACTCGTCGCAAGGAAAAATTTTGGGACCCAAGTCTTTGTATAGAGGCTTTGCATGGCAGCCATCTTTAAAGGACAGTTCATTTGTTTCACTAGGCATGCAGAGAGGTTTCCCTATGAAACATTAAAGAACTGCCCTGCAAGATGGCTACCACTTAAAGCCTCTATTCTTTGCTGTTCATCCCTGACAATGCAAGGTTCCTGTTATAGCAAGTCAATTCATAACGTCCCAAGGACCTTGTTACAAAGAGGTTCAACGATATAGTAAGTACCAAGCATGCATAGCAAATAATGGTCTTCACTCTGGCACTTGGCGCCCACTTGAAGCATTTGCCCAACAAGCCTTTTTCCATTTTTTTGGGCCAGTGAGCAGGTATTTATGCTCAGCGTTGGGGATAGGCTTAATTTGCAACATCCACTAAGCGAACTGAAAGATGCAAGCATGGAAAGACATCTTAAGTTTAACATATACCACATACTATTAACAATAAACACGATTTGAACGGAAATGTGGAACTACGCCTATATTGCTCATGTGCATGCAACTCACTTCTGTGGATATGGAGGTGTGTTCTGAAGATGCTGCGTGTTGGTACCCCACAACAAGTTGGTACCCCTACATCATCATGTCTTGCTGGGCACCTTCCTGAAGTTGGTGGCCAGATCGGCCGGATCGGTCCTGCCCACAGCAATAACCTGAGGGCGGTCTTGATTCCCATCGACTCGGACGGTCATGGCACAGTGGATGTCGATCAGGGACTTCTGGCACTGTGCTAGGCCCTGGAGAATTTCAACAGAAGGAGAAAAGTAAACTACAGTCAAACTTCATAAAAGAAAAATGCCCTTAAAACTTAATAAATGGATTTTGAACTCAAGGAATTAAGAACAGTCACCAATACATTTAAAATGGAAACGAACGAAAACTTTGAATTCAAATATTTTTTAACATTTGAAAATTAGACAAAGCAGTTTCTAGATACAGCAAATGACAATTTATAATGAAAACAAATTCAAAGCGTTTTTAAGATGATAACCTCATTACAAATATTGTTTCCAAATCTGCTTCGGTTTTAAACTCAGCCGTGAGATGGAAATAATAGTGTAGCTGCGGCTTGTAACACACGTACATGAAAAGGTTTGGGAAAAAGTCTAGCGCATGACTAATTGCCTTACCTGCCGTAGCTTTGTTTCCAATTCCTTGGCAGTTGTTGGATCGGAAGTCTTAATGGTTTTCTTTATTTGCTGCAGGGTAAAGGAATGAAAATTGGAACTAAAAAAAAGTTCAAGGGAATGGTGCGTGATAGAAAAAAAAGTTAAATTGTACTGATTAGCCAAACAGGAAGAACTTGTAAGGCCAATATTGACAATGATTGAATGTATTATTTCTTTTACTCCTTTGCATTTAAACATTCTGAAATAAAATTAATTGTTCTCAAACTGGGATTTATTTTAACGTTTTGGGAACAAAATACTTTAACTTACAGCAGGGGAGGAGAGAGTTGAACAACAAGTAATGCATCTTCTCTTCCTTGTTTTGTTTGAAGGATTTGTTCTAGTTTACTGAATTGACAGTCGAGAGTTAGCAGGAACCATGACCAGCCTCGTGGGCTATTCAAAATTTCTATGATCATGGCTTTGAAAAATTAAGGTAATGCACCAAACGTAAGTCTTGCACTTACCATCATTTCGGGAACGGAGAATCCTATTAAGCCAGTCAGCACCTGTGGTGTGTTCAGAGAAGAAGAAGCAGGGAGGAATAAATTGACAAGAGATGCCAAAGGTCATACAAAAAATGAACTTACGGACAGTAGACACTGTGATGCCGAGGTAAACAAGGCTACATGCATGGCTGATTACTGAAAAAAGATTGAGATATGAAATTGGAAAAAAAAAAGTCATTCGCTGAATTGGTCCTAGTACAACCAATTATGACAATCTGCAGGTTCCAAACATTTCGTGCGCAACGTTCTAAGATGATTTGGCTCATTCTGTGTAGCCAGATTATATAGATCTCCTTATGTAAGTGTGCTCTTTCAATCTATTTCAAGTCAAAGTCCCTCATCACTTCTGCGAACCTTAAACTGTTCTTGTTTATATCTTAATACTTGCCTCATTGGAAAGGCTGACGTCGAGCGACGCCGTCTTGTCGCTGATCTTTGCCGAGATGCTCCAGCTGCCATCATTTTTGCTCAAGGGAGAAATCAACGTTACGATGAAGCCCTGTGGATGGAAGAGAATATGACGTCTGTGTTCATCGTGGGACCATACAAAACAAACCAGATTGATCCATACCCAAAAAGGTCAATATCTGATTTCAGACTGACGGCAAAAAACGGTATTATTCCGAACTGATAGCATTACCATTATTTATTCCCCACTGAATTCCACAAGATTTATTCAGAAGTTGTTCATGAATTGTGGTGAGACCACATACCTTGATGGCGAATTCAAACACTTCCTCAGCTTGGATTCTATTCATGACAGACGAGAGCTTGACCACAGGGAAACTGTCCACGCCGTTTACAGCTTGACCTCCTGAAAATAAATTTGAAACTCACAAGTAACAGAAAATTTTGACAGCAAAGCTCTGTTTTTGGAAATCAAAACTTTTGTGACATTATGAACAGAAAGACAAGTGATTTTAGTTTCACAAGTTTCTTGCCTTCATTGGAATGAAAACGTCTCCGTTTTGCAGCACTGAAGCCATCCTCTGAGTTTGTCTCAGAATCCACTGGGCCTCCTACAGCTCTATGGGCTTCAGCAAATGAGGATGTGGCAAGACCCAACAAGTTCTTGGCATTGTTGTTTAAGTTTGCTGGAAGGGGATCTTTAGTGATGCGTGCAGCTATGCCAGCTGCCTGGGCAGGCTTGGTGCACCCTGTCGGCAATTTCTGGAAGATGGTGCTAGGCACTGTCGAGTCACTCTGCAAAGTAGAACGTCCAGACAACCGGGCCTTCTGTTGGACGTCTACAAGTGGTTTGGTGTCCAGCACAGTCGTATTTGCTCTCTGAGGAAATCCTGAAACACTCGGAGCAAGGTGTTGAAGGGTGTTCTTGGAATCTACATGTAAGCTGGCTTCTCTATCCGAATAACCTGAAGCAATGGCTTTGCCAGCATGATGGCTGCTGGTTCTCGAAATAATGTCAATGTTTGTGTCTTGCACTGCATTTTTACTAGATCCAGGTTCTGTTTTGATGTTACTCCATGCGTCTTTTATAGAGTCTTGGGCATTTGTCTGGAAAGCATTTCTGCATTCTTTCTTATCAGACGCACTGCTTCGTGTCCACATATCAAACCTTTGGACGCCATCATGGCTTGTTCTGTTTGACATTGGCTGGCTATTGTTCACCTTCTTCATGCTTTGTGGCTCCGTCTTGGTGTTCACGTCTTTCAGATCCTGTCGGATACGGCAACTTGACGACAGAGAGGAGTGTTGTTGAGCAGCTTGTTTTGGAGCACCTGCGTTTGATGCCGGGTGGTTGATGAGAGATGCATGCTGGGCCTGGTTGTCAGTTCTTGCTGGCTGTCCTCCTGGCCGGTCACTCGCTTGGATGCCATGAGTCTGCTCGACTTGCTCCAACCACATCTCGTCGATTTCATCATCGTCGGCTGGCCAGTCCGTTTCCTCTCCGGCCTATTTGAGAAGAAACCCACCCCATTAACTTCAACAGGCAGAGCCATAAAAGAATCCCGCCCCCCACCTACCCCCCACCAAAAGATTGTGGTACCATTTCTAAATTGTTGGTTCTTTAATTTCTTTACATAAAGAAAAATGGCAACCCCCGAAAGGTTGTGGTAAGGTCTCTAAATAGTCAGTTCTTTAAATGCCAATAAAAAACTTAAAATGGGAAACACGTCCCCCCCCCAAAAAAAAACGCCACTAGTTCATTACTATACTCACACTGCTCGCTAACTGTTGCATCTGGTCCATCTCCTCAATCTTCTCAATTTCATTCAGCATCAGAGCATCCAGGTCATCCCCAAGGTCGTCACTGAAGAAGCCATCTTCCTCTCCAGACGATGCTGCGTTCCCATGTGATCCTACTGGATAGATCGTTGTATAAACAGAAATAAACTGAGTGGTGAAAATAAAAATCCAGCAGATGCACAGTTCACGGCCAATTTCAAGGTGCGAACAGTTAAAAGACACAGTTTTACCCCTAAAGGGACGGGGTTCAATCTGGGACAGGTCTGCTCAATGTACAAGGTCTGACATGTGAGAGCGTGAACAATAAATGTCAGTCACCACAAAATCCAATATCAGATTGAATTGAAACTTAATCACACATGTACCCCATGGTCTAGAAAACAAAGAAGATACTGTAGCTCTTTAAGGGTTCATGTATATTTCAACCAGTCTGACTGTTGCAATTTAAAAATAGTAGCTCAATAGGAGTGATTCACAATACAGTTGCTGTGGAGAGGCCACATTTCCCCAGTACAGTTGACAAAAGCATGGCTACCTTGCCGAGATTTGAAAAACTAGGGCATTCCATTGGATAGAAAAAAAAGAAAATAAAGGATTAATTAAACTCAAAAGGCATCTGGCAAATAGAATTTGTGGACTGTTTCCCGCAATGCACTTCAAAAACTAGCTTTTCCATAGCAACCTTGGTGACGGACTGTATTGTGAATCGCCCGCACTGTGGAAATATCTCAAATCTTGGGTGAAATTTTGGATACAATATGAGGCTTTGCCCAATTCACTTGGCTGTGACCGGCAAAAGCACGCAAGTCTATGAAAAATGGCAACAGTCGCATCCACAGCCACGTCTTCTTTCCAGCCACGGCAAAGTAAGTTGGACACAGCTCTGATGAGTTTCTGGGATCCCCTCTCACATGACTTTTAAATGGTTGTTCAACAATTAGAAAAACGATAACAGTGCTGTTGCTGATGGAAATACTTGCCAAATTGGTTAGCGTTTTGCATTTGACCAGAAGAGGTGCTGGCATTTCTGCCCTCAGAATCGCCAGTGAGGTCGACAGTAACCCGAGGGACCGGTGGTCTCTGGCTGGATGCGGTCGGAACTGGTGCCTGTTGGGTTTGTTGACTCTCATCAAGACCGCTGAAAACAAGGAAGCAATTACGCAACTTCTCGTATTCATTCATTCCATCGGAAATACAGAATATAACAGGCTGTTTGAAAAGATAATCCAGAGACTATTCTCATGAGAATAAGTTTTCAGTTAATATAAGCTCAACAAAGGTGAATAAGTGACTATGTAAACTACAAAGTAACTATATCAAACAATGAGACTTTAAAAAATGAAATCCAATTAAATCTCTCGTTGATCTGTGATTGCCAAACCCAAGTGACCAAGCATTTTTTCAAAAGCTGTCGGTTGGTAACTAATGGACAAGCATGCACAACTCAAGAGCGTGGCTATCCCAAAATCTTAATGACCTAAATGTTTAGGACTAACAAACACTCCCGTACTTACAGAGCTCTGGACAAGATCTGAATCTGGGAGTTGGCTTCGGCGAGGGACTCGGCATCCCCACCAAGGACTCTGATGTTGTTAGCCGTGAGCATGAGAACACCCATGCGGCACTGCACTGACCCGTGAACTAAAATCTAAAGAATGGTTGAAAATAAAAAAACAAAAAAACACAGGGACCTTTCATTTCATTTACTATTGTCAGGAGTTTGGTCATACACATCTTTGGTGACAGGTTTTTTAACAATAGTATTTCCAAGATAGCCCCTGGACAACCTTTATTGTCATTCTGTCTGAAGATTTAAAATAAATAATAACAAAATAAACAAGAATCACGAACAAAGTGGGAATTCCCCCCAAAAATCGAGAGCACAGCACGTTTCAAGAGTTCAGACAGTACATCCACGGGCTCCAAGCGTATATGTGCTTGCATTTTGTAAGGATTTAGATACTAGATCAAGCCACTGATTGGAGATTCAGATCAAGCCTTAGCCGTAGCTGCATTACCTTTGTCCCCGGTAATGTATCGACACTGAGCTGAGATATCGGCTGGAACTCCATGCCCTCAAGTGACTGGTGACCATCCGTCAGCTGAAGCATCAGCATGCGGCTTGACTTCTGCTCAAACTGAAATCACACCACACAACGTGAAAATTACAACTGAGCTAGACAAAGTCTGAAAAGCTTGGGATCACTGAAAAGGTAAACCTGACAGAGTAATTGTATGGAACCTGCTCGACTTATTATAGACCGATCCAAGGAGAAAACCACACTCACACACACCCTTAAAAAGTATGTTGTGCATGCATAGCACACTGCATGCATGCAGAGTCTGGTCGCTGGAATAGTCCATATACACTGAACACGTACGGCAACACCAATTTCTCAGATCGAATGTATCAATTCTGTATGACATTTTTGACTTAACTTCCCTTTTTCAAAACTGTGAATCAGACAGAAAGGCAACTGGCTGATGACAGAATTATTGGCAAATCATACAACAAGATTTAGTAATCTTGCAGACTGACTGATCCCACCCAACATAAATGTGACATGCTAGGCTCATTCTTCATAAAAATCCTCTACACATTAAAAGCTACACAGCTACTCAAACTTGCTAAGTTCAGGCAACATTGGCTAAGCAAAGAAGTAGAGATGCGAATCAGCTTATCTGGTCAGCATTCAGTGAAATTACCTTACTCTGGGTTGGTTGAGTTGCCTGAGTGGCTGATACCAAAGCATTTTCATTCTCTCTACCCTGAAGTTTGAGAAGTTGGCCGTATGCAGGTTGGCTAATATCCTGTATCGAATTGATCTGAAAATTGAAACAACTTTTGATTTATTAATGCAGATTAATCTGAACATAATTGCCAACAGTGGCGGTTTGTTTTTAATTCTTGGAAGGGACATTGGCACATTCCAACCCGATTCCATTATTAATCTAATGTCAAATAATTCGGGCAAACAACTATTAATATTTGTATATGTAGAGGGTTTGCATGGCTGCCACTTTGCAGGCCAGTGCTTTTGCTCCACAGGGTATGCACAAAGGAGGCTTCCTTGCAGAACAAAAGAAGTGCCCTTCAAGATGGCTACCATGAAAAGCCTCTATATCTAGTGAAAATTTGAACACACGTAAATGAGGTTATAAAGCTCGGTTAAAGTCCTAGAGATCATCACCTGTAGTGCGTAACTACCCGTCAACTGTGTTTTCTTTTGCTGTGCAATTCCAGGGGGTAGTGCTGGCGAGGCCACTTCACCAAGATCGGAATCCAGCCACTGGTCATAAACGTGCTGCTTCATCTCATCTGGCCTCACATTTTGCCCCTTGAAAATATCATGAAACAAATTTTCATAAACGCAATTCATGTAGCTTTCCTCCAAGCCATATCCCTCACAATCAGATATGCTTTAGTCGTCATGGTTATGCATATGTCATAACTGTCAGTGCAAATGGAAAGAGTTCTATATAGGCCTATGGACAATGCCCCCCCAATGCACAAACCATATGAGACTTGTATGACAAGTGTTTGCTAAGTAAATGCTTTGGAATTTTAAGGGAAAATTAGTGACATCTAACATTAGTGTTGTCTGTATGGGGCCTAGGCCTATGGAACTCTTTCCATAAAGAATGACAAAAAAGTTCCATACACAGTCTTGACACCCCATGCAAGTTAAAATGAGTGATGTTTGTATACGGACCTCTTACCAACAATAGTTTCTGTATGGCCAGCAGGTCTACTACACAGAAAGGAGAAATGTCAAGGGTAAGTTACCAATGACCAGGGGATGAATGGCCCAAGGCAGATAGGCCAAGAGCAAGTAGAGAGGTGAAAACGGTGAAGATTTTTTTGCTCGCCTGGTATGGTACAAAACAATTTCCTCGGGCTCAAGTTTCTTATGTTCCTCCATTGCTTTTCGCTTACTTGATATTCCTGTTGGAGCCAATCCAAGCATTCCACTGTCCACTCGTCAACAACTCGTACGTGTCTGGACCGCAGAAATGCTGACACTTCTGGAACTTTCAAAGCCATTGTCATGATTGTGAAACTGAAAGATAAATAGTTAATCACTTCCAGCATGTCCAGTTGCACACATGCGGGAAAGGACAGGTGTCACCTGCATTTGTAAATTGTACCGCTGCGACAGGGCTTGCGCTTGGTTCAGAGTTTTATCGGAAGACAAAAAAAGTGTCTTAACGCGTGGTCACCGTAGTACATTGTACAATGACAAAACAATATTTTAGGCCTACTTGTTTGTTAGCTAGTAGGCCTAGTCCAAAGCCTGTGTCATGTGCCGGAACGGTGCCACGAACACTGACGAATGTCGTCTGCTAATTTATACTCAACCCGCGCGCGCCCTTGATCGATCCGGCGTATTTGACCTAACCACACCACAATAAAGGGGTCTCGTCCAATTTCGAGAGAAGTATCATTTCGTCGTTAAAAGCAAAAAACACAAAAACTATTTTATCAATCTAAAATGTATTTAAATAATTTAATTTATTTTCAAAAATGTTTGGATTTTCAGTTTCAGTTGACACAAAGCTCTTTTATTGAGACAATTATTGGCGCAACACTTCCACTCTACAAACAATGGTTCAGTCTCTTTTCTTATTGGAGTTGCGAAAGAAGAAACAAACATATGAAGTGAAAGATGGCGGCGCCCTGAGGTTACCCAGTTTTGCAGTTTTATCCAGGTTGTAATGTAAACTTGCATAGTAAAATTACGGTGGAGGGGATAAATTTTTCTGCCATTACATGCCTTTTCCTCAATGGTTGAACTTGGTGCAATACTCCAAAAGACCTAGGCCCTATCATTGAACAACTTCCGAGGATGCCGAAACTGATCGAACATGCTGGCGTGGCGCGGCGCCGACATGACTGGGAGGGGGACTGTTAAAGAAATCATTCATCGGAGTGCGCCTATGTAAAAATTGTAAATGCCTCTCGAAAATAGGGAAAGTTTTCATATATGGACGCCAGTAATTATTCCCTACTGGAAAAAATTTTGCATCCTGACTCCACTTCAGCAGTTATGTACAAAGTCTATGGGGAGTGAAGAGAATTTCTAAGTATTTCCCAATAACACCGGTAACTCAGTCCGGAATTCGTGTCTTTCCAGCATTTCTGTTATGACTGAATTTTATTGAGATGATATATGATGAGAAAAGTGGAATCAGAATGCAACATTTTCTCGAAGTCATTTACTTAGAAGACACAGAATTATTCAGACCAGTCTCATCATAGGGTTTGTGCACTGCACAGGGTGTCAAGCTGCATTGGATGATGTATATGGGACTCTTTCCCCAAAGTACACCGTAAAATCAATGGTTATGTGGGTAGACCCTATGGGGTGAAAATCCCCATGAGAACAGTGTGACTGGCTAGTACGGGGTTGATCATCCAGGCATGGTGGGGTATTCTGTAATCATGTCATTTAGCATGTGTTGCTGGTTATGCTGTTTGTGTTTACATATTGGTTAATCGGTAAGCTCATCTGAAGCTTCTCCTGCATACATTTCAGTGAGTTTAATAAAGACCCCTGGCCTGGAGAAAAACACGGAAAGAGGTCCACATACGGGCAACACCCAATTTCCCCTAAAATGTTGTAACAGCCACCAAAATAGCATGTCCTTAGAAAGTGAAATCCAGCAAAGAAAATTCCCAAGTTTGTACAGGTACTTAGAAAACTCTTCTGTTTTTTTCAGACAAGTCTCATAGACCTGTGCACAAGGTTATCAAGCATTGTTGGTTTATGCAACTCTTTCCACAAAGAGTTCTCATATCAAATTTTCCACTACTGAAACATGATCATTTTAGTTCTTGAGCATTGACGATGAGCCAAACCGTGTCACCAAACCAAAGTGATGCTAATTTTGATTTTGCTTTCACAAACAGGCAACACTTCACCATGATGGCAACCAATCTTGAGCTGCAACCCTTGATAAAATTTGGAGACTATTAGTAACGAACTTCGTTCATCATTACCGAGTTTGACAGCACAATGGCGTTTGCGCAGGTAGTCATTGGTCCACCGGGTGCCGGGAAGACCACCTACTGCAATGGCATGAAGGAGTTCCTGACACACCTCGGGCGAAAAGTTGCCGTGGTCAATCTGGATCCGGCCAACGACTCCCTGCCGTATGATGCAGCGGTGGACATCGCTGACCTGATCACCGCCTCAGACGTGATGGACAAACTGAAACTGGGTCCCAACGGCGGCCTGGTCTACTGCATCGAATATCTGGAGAAGAACGTGGACTGGCTTGAGTCTCAGCTTGAGCCCTTGGCCAAGGACCACTACCTCCTCTTTGATTGCCCCGGGCAGGTGGAACTTTACACGCACCACAACTCAATGCGGAACATCGTGGCCCTTCTTCAGAAGTGGAAATACAGTGTGAGATACTGATGATCAACCATCTCTAAACAATTCCACCCTGAGGCTTACACTGTGGAAGATGAATAGGTCTAGTCTGCCAAGTACGACAGAAAGGGATGTTTCACAGACTACAAACCTCAGCAGACTATCTCCTCTCAAACAACAGTCTATTTCATCCATTTCTCAATCCAGCCAAATATGTTCTATTTCACGTTCACCATATTTTTCCTTATACATTTGTTGGTTTTGTGTTATGCAAAATTGTGATATGGGTACTGGTGCCATCCTGCCCAGCAGGACTAAACACTGGCTGCATTCACTAGCTGCATCTATTGAAGTTCTTAATCTCGATTGGCTTCACAGCTGGTAGCCGTTCATCTTGTCGACTCCCACTACTGCAGCGAGCCTGCCAAGTTCATCTCAGTGCTACTGACGTCCCTCTCCACAATGCTCCAAATGGAGCTTCCGCATGTCAACGTCCTCTCCAAGATTGACCTCGTCGAAAAATACGGAAAGCTGGGTACGTTTAAATTCGGGAAGACAAAGGAATGCTCGTGTCACATTTCATTTGTGTAGCTTGTGATTTGGCTTAAGAATGTGTGGTACACTTGCAGGGACTTAATGATGAATTGTGATGGATTCGACTGCAGAGCCCTAGTACACACTTTTTCTTTGCAAGGAGTTCGACCCATGGATGATAACTTTTGATCTCATTTCCTCCTTTCTTCTGCCTCTGTGTCTCCCTCTAGCTTTCAATCTGGATTACTACACGGAGGTGCTGGATCTCCAATATCTCCTGCAGTACCTGGAAGGCGATCCTTTCCTGAGGAAATTCAAGAAGATGAACGAGGCCCTTGTTGGTGTGATCCAGGACTACAGTCTGGTCTCATTTGTCACACTGGACGTACAGGTGAGCTACCCAAACCGCACTGAGCCCTAACTCCCAGAGTTGTAATTGATCCAGTCATGAGTCACCGCAAGTCATCACGAGCCCGTCACGAGTTATTCAGTCCCAAGTCAACTCACAAGCTATTTCAATGAGCTGTGACAAAGGTGTCTTTCATCGTTGTTCATCTCAAATAGCTCAAGCCTGCTTTTTGATCTGACGTTCTGACAAACTGACTTGTTGACCGACTTCTGATCGACAAGTGACTGACTCAATTCCAATGCTTCTAACACTTCTTAGTCTAGCAATTAAGAATCACTTGCAAGATTTCCTGTTCCATTTTGATGATCTGTGCAATGGCCTAAATGTTTCAGAGGGTTAGGGTCCAGCAGATACGAAGGTGGCATGGACCTCCAACGAGACGAGTGATCTGTCTATCAGCCAGAGTGCGATATTTAGGCAGCATTTTTTCTGGTGGTTTAAGTTTCACTTGTTATGTTGGCTTTTTTTAAGGACCGTGAAAGCATGCTGGAGGTCCTGAAGGTGGTCGACAAAGCCAATGGCTACGTCTTCGGGGACTTGGAAGAACGCAATATGCAGGCTCTCATGTCCTGCGCAGTGGGAGCTGACTTTGAGTACTTCAAATATCCTTTTGTCCATGACTAATATTACTAGTGTAGACATTGATGATGGATAACGTTCAAGGCATCGTGCATCATGATATCCTTGTTTTCAGACCCCTAAACATTCCCCAAACCATCTCAGTCCCCTGGGGAGTATACAACTCAATGTTTCCATTTCAGGCACATCGGCTAATCAAATGCATTAACCCTCTCTGCCCTCTCAGGCACCCATTTATACCCCTGGGTGGACAGGAGCACAATGCCACCTTGGAGTTCATGTTCCCCTTAACCCTGGTTTACGACAGCCACTGCCCAAGAGAAATATGTCAAAGGAGACAAGAGTGCAGCCAACGTGATGGAAGAGTGTGATATGAGTGACGAAGACAGCTGACAAGAAGGATGTGCACTTTGTCAAAACTGTCACAACACTAGTTTTCATAAACACAAAGTCCATGTCATGCTGTTTTTGTGGTCTCAGAAAATGTGCAAGAGCATCCATGTAGATAGAATTTGTACACGTGTATTATTGTATGTACACAACCACTTGAGGGCGCCCTTCACAAGCAACTAGTGACAACCCATGTTTGAGTAATAATGTATGCTGCCTACTGGGAAATGCTCTTTATACTCAAGGTCGATTCATAAAAGAACTGTTAACCAAAGTATGTGTAATTGAATGTTTTAATCAAAGAGAAAAACAGGTAGAGAAAAATTCAAAACCAAGTTCAACCTACGTAAATGTTGTGATCCATAGTTCAAAAATTTTGTCTGGCAATTTTTTTCTTATTTCCAAACGTTTTTGGAAGAAGATAGCCTCTGTAGCTTGTCTCCCACAAAATAAAATCCACCTAACAGTGCTGTCGCACTGGAGTTTTAAATTCTCATTAGCTTTGAACATGGATCAAACTGGCAGAATATCCGTAGCGAGACACAGTGACGTCATAGTTGATTTGCATATCAATACCTTTACATTCCTCGTCAACCACCCAAGCCTTATAGTGGTCCTAGGTATTAAATACCCCACCTCCAATTAGGCTAGAGGGCCTGATCATCACAAAACCACTCACACCTGGTTATATATATTTAATTATGGCCGGATGGAGCGCTGTTTTCTTTGGAAAATAAAAATCAATGGGTAAAATTGATTTTGTGCAAGGAAAAAATCAATTGCTGTGGGTTGTGGGTCACAGGGTCGCCTGTTACTGTCATTCCATTGTTCAGATCTGTTTGAATCCCCAATGTTTGTGAAGACGTTAAATACAGTGATACTCAACTTTGGTAGAGAGCACTGTGCGCCCAAAACCAGCACAAAAGGATCCACAAGATTGAAATTCATGTAAATATTTAATTACCTAACTTGACCTGGCCCGGCCTGGCCTGGCCTTTGCTCTCGAAACTCTCTGGTCCCAAGTTTCAGTCCTGGATTAAGTGAAACTTTACTCGTTGGAAAGAAGACTTCAAAAAGTTCGCAAGAAAAGTTCTCAAAAGGTATCCAGTTTGCTGACTCTTAAACGCCCTTTCTGCGATATGTTTGGTAACATCCTTGTATTTTGGGGGTTGTGATTGTTGCTACACACTGTTCTGTATTTGAAAGCTGCTGATTTACATGCATAAAAAGAAGCAGAATTTCGCCAGTTTGGAAAGGTACTGCAGATTGACAATAGCTTTAGAATCGAGAGGTCCATTTCTTGTTTTCATGCACAAAATGTTCTTTGTGGTTTTCCCCCGATCCTTACTGCTGTTTCCTGCTCATTCGGTAACCCCTGTCCAACCTCTTTCGCAACATGGAGGAATTTTGCCTTCCATGGACTTCCTAGTTCTAACCAAGGCAGTATTTTCTGTCTGGAGCGGTTGATAAGACCAAAGGAGGTGCTTTATCGGCAATCGTGTACGGGATTAAAGTTGAACAGATTATACAACACTAATGACTGACAGTCGGTGGTATGTTAGTAATCATACCTAGCTGAATTATCTTGTGGCATCCAAAGAATTGATATTCCATTTATCGATAAGACAGAATAGGACTTGCTATGGTTGTGTGGAAATTCGTGATTGTATCCAGTTTCCCAGGAGTGATACGTTTTGTTGCGCAAAAGGGTTTTCTCTTGTTGCCAAATGAGACATAATAACCAAGAGAACCCTGGGATTTAATGCATTAAGCATCGGCATGAGTCTTAACAGACCTATGTGGTTTACTGTGTAAACCGTGCATTAATACGATTTTAATCGATCAATTTGGCGATGTGCGTTGTATGATAAGGCCATACACCCTCGACGTTGCCTGCCCTGGTATATCAAGAACAGTTAAATTCTGATATGGCCAGGGGGTCGATTAGACAATAATACTCGTGATCAGAAGGCACGGCGTGTAAAGTTAAAGACCTGTTATATGCAGGGATGACCCAGCAATCGATGCCGCCCATTCATTGCCATCGATCCTGTGTTTAAGTTGGAAGACATCAGTATCGCGTTGCTAGAGGCTGTAGTTATAACACCAGCGGGGGGAGGGAGATACACAAACTTCCGAAGTGTGACCGCGAGAAGTTCAGCGATGGCGAACGGGACGGTAGTCCGGGCTCCCGGGGAAGAAGACACGGCCACGGGCCCCGAGGCCCGCCCGGTCCTGCGACGCTCCGACTCCCGTAACATGCCGCCAGCCATGGCCGTGCGTAAGCGAGTAGGGGGCTACCTGGTCGGGGAGACGATCGGCGAGGGGTCGTTTGGGAAAGTGCGGAGCGGAACCCACACCTTAACGGGAGAGAAGGTAAGTTCTTGGTAGGAATTAAGACAAAGTCAAACTGAAGTCTTCTTTGCTCTGTTGCTTTAACAAATTAATGTAACAGTATTTGGTAAAGGCGATTTTGAGCTCATAAGTTATATATTTAAAAAAAAAACCACAACCGTGCTATGGATTGCTTTACTTTAGTGAAAGTTTTTAGCCTCAAGCAACTGTTGCCGAAATAAAAACTTTATTATTACTTTGTACAACGAAATCAAATGAGCAAAGTTACGACGCTACTGTTAAACGGGATTTTGGTGCGGCAAACAACAATAATTCTGAGATTTATTTTCTTAAACTTTATAGCCAAGATTGATGAATATGGCCGATTCCCTGTGGAAATTTTACATTCTGTTGACATTTTGACCTGGATTTAACACGAATGGGTGCGAAATGGCCCGATGAGGGCGGGGTTCAAAGAAATGGGGGTACGATTCAAGCATTTTCATGAGCTCATTCGGTCTGCTTGTCGCCCCAGGTCGCCATGAAAATCATCGACAAGAAGCTGATCGCCAAGCGGGAGTACGTCCGTAAGAACCTCCGGCGCGAGGCGGTGGTTCTCCAGCGGCTGACGAGCCACCCGAACATCATCCGCCTGTACGAGGTCCTGGAGACGGCCAACAACTACTACCTGGTCACGGAGTTCGCCCAGGGCGGGCCCTTCATGCGCTACCTCTGCGACCGCAAGAAGCTGAGCGAGCGGGAGACGAGGAAGTTCATGCGGCAGCTGGTGTCAGCCGTGGACTACATGCATCAAGCCGAGGTGGTACACAGGTGGGTTACCAAAGGGGGTATTAAAGGGGTGTGGCCCCAATTGAATCAGGAGCCTGAGGTGTTTTAATGCTTTGGGTGGTATCCATCTTAGAGGGCAGGTCTTTTGTTCGAAAGAGTATGCACCTAGGAGGTTTCCCGATGGAACAAAAGAAGTTCCCCTTCAAGAATGATACTATACGCAAAGCCTCTATTGGTTACTTTGTATATCATGAAGAATATAGTTCATCCAACAGTGCATTTAGCGCCAATACGGGCGTTTCACAATAGTGCGCCTCCAAGAGTTTGCAACTCGTGGGCAATCACAATGCGCAAAATCTTTCGACCCAGTGCGCGTTTGGAAAAGTTCGACAAATTTCTCGCGATTGGCCAACTCGTTTCAAACTCTTAGACGCGCTATTGTGAATTGCCTGTATTACAGGATCAAGTGACAATTGTTGGAAGTGTCCTGCTTTTGCGCCTTGTTGGGCCGTCTAAGGCCATAGTGGCATTGGCCACAATTACCGTGTAGCATTCCAGTTTTTAAGTTCTTATCTGTTCTTTTGCAGAGATATCAAAATCGAAAATTTCCTTCTGGATGAAGATTCAAACTTGAAAGTGATCGGTGAGTGCATAATTTGACAGTCGACACATTTCCTGTGTGTGCCCAAAGGGCTGCTCTCTTTTTCGGTTAATCTAGCCATTCTATTCGAATTTGAATACCTGCTCGATCATGATTCCCGAAACCTTCAATATTCATTGACCAGATTTCGGACTGAGCAACATCCTTGGACCAGACGGCCTCTTGAAAACCCAGTGCGGGTCCCCGGCCTACGCTGCGCCCGAAATCTTCTGCAACGCTAGCTACAGTCCCGCTGTCGACGTCTGGAGCATGTGAGTACAGATCAATGATCTTTTCTTACCAATAACTATTTTACGGGCACCCAAAGTTTGCAGAAAGATCACCCTTCCTTGGTAACAGGATTTACCTCAAAATACAAAATAAGAGAGAAGTATTTTCAATTGTTATTTACTATGGTAGCTAAATTGCTTTGATAATTATTAGGATTCTGAAACATCACGTGAATACAATGTAATTATTTTACTTTGTATTGAAGGTCAGTCACAGTTTGACTACTACTACTGACAGTTAAACAGCTATGAATACTTGAAGAAATCGTTCGTAGAAAGTCACTTGGTATGACAGTAACCAAATGACAAGG
Source organism: Acanthaster planci (assembly GCF_001949145.1). The sequence continues at coordinate 209,810 of NW_019091567.1, forward strand.
TTCCCTTGTTTGTTTTCGAAACACCTTTGGTGTTCAGACCACACTTCACACCCGCCCATGTTCTCTTCCTGCAGAGGCGTCAACATGTACGCGATGTTGACGGGCGAACTACCATTTATCGTGGACCCGCCCACCAACATGACGAAGCTGCACGCTAAAATCATCCAGGGATGCACGATACCACAGAATCTGACCCGTGGTAAGCCAGTGCAAAAAACAAAACAAAACAGTTTTTAGGTGCTGGGAATATGCCATCGATTGTTTGTGTCAACATGTGTTTTAGAGGCATCTGGTAGTCATTCTCCTCCGTTTCTTTTCGTTTCAGATTGCAGAGACCTTTTGGGAAAACTACTCACTGCGAATGAGACTGAGAGGATATCGCTTCGTGACGTCATGCACCACCCATGGATAAATAGGGGCTACACGCACAGACTCCACCCCACGCAGTTCCCCAACCGACTCACTGACCAGCAGCTGGATGGCAACATCATCTCATCGCTGGTAGCCAGCGGCTTCAGCGAGGCTGCTGTCAGGGAGGCGGTGACCCAGAACAAACCAATTGCTGAGACAGCCGGGTACCACCTCCTGCGTAACCGCCTCGCCAAAGGGTGGGGCCATCCCGAGGGGGCTGCGCCAGCCGCGAACGACAGCGGGGGAAGCGACGGCGACGACGTCATTGACCTCGAGTCAGATTCGGTGATGTTCACCCCGACACCTGCAGGCAAGAGCTCCCGACCCGGAAGTAGCGCCGGTTGGCGAACGAACGGCAGCACGAAATTGGAGCTCGATAGAGCCAAATCGCAACTGGTTCAAAACAGGCAGGCTGTGCAGCAGGAAGACAGACTAAAAAGTGCACCCACACCCAACAAGAAACATTCTGGTCCACTTTTGATTGATACACGGAAACAGAAGGCCGATGCGCTGGAAGAAAACACATCACCGACACGGGAAGTCATCTTGGATGATATGCGACAGAAACTGGCTCCCTCTTTCAAACCCGATCCGAATAATAACGAAATCAACCTCAAAGACAAAAATACCTTGATCATCGTCACGTCTCTTGACGAAAATTCGCATCCTCCGAAGAAGAACCCCAAATCTGTGAAGGAAACGACGCACAAAGCCGACAAGGAAAACGACCGCGCGGGGACGGATGAGCGCCAAACGTGCAGAAGTGCGGGAGAGAAAGGACCACCAGTGGACCCACATCGATCGGCAGCGGGATGGACGGCTCCAAGTCCCGGTAGAGCCGCAGTCGAGCACGGCTGCATGATCATCGTCAACGGGAAACTGGCCAAGGGAAACCTCTACGCGGATGTTCTCCAGCACCAACGGTCGGCTTGGACCTCAGAGACCCCTGAGGACAGTCCCACGCCCGTTCTAGGGCGACGCACCGGGTCTTTCTCCTCCAGAAGAGGACCTGGCTTACGCCGATCGCAAACGGACCCAGGGACTTACCTCATCTCACGGGATGCAGAGAGGAGGAATTTTGTTCCACTTACAAGAAATCGAGAGGGGGTTCTGCCATATCAAAACCATGGTTAGTTTCAATCGGAGGAACCCCCTCCCCTTTTTTAAAATCCCTTCTTAAACTACATTTCCCATATCGAAGTGTATGTACGGATAAAGTCATTTACTTTATCCTGTTGACTTGAACAGAGATGGAACCCAAGTTACCTATCGTTAGCAGACAGCCAAGTTGGGTACCAGGCCGTTACTCGTTCCAGTAACCTTTAATTTTTTTGCATGATCAATCAATCACCTTTGAGATATGTTGATCGATGCCATATGCAAGGTAATAATAATAATTAAAAACCTAAAGAAACGGCGACTTTAAGAAATTTCCCTTTCAATTATTCACAGGTGCTTTCCCGGCTCACCGACTCGGTCTTTACTACTCGACGACCAGACAACTCCGTCACTATCCAGGCACTCCGCGCAGCAACAGCGGCAGCATCCTGCGCGAGGCAGTCCCGCCTCGCTCCTCGGCGAGGGCCCGGTCGCATACCGCGCCCAACAGCAGACCGCTGCTGGCCCTGAAGGGGGCCCCGGCTCTCAAGAGCGCCCCACTCCCGGGAAGCAAACGACCCGCCGCCGGAATGAGTGCGAATGGAAAGGATTTGACACTGCCTAGGATAAACCTGGACCGGGTTGGCTGCCAGTAAATAGTGGCCCTTAAAGAACTTAATGTTGTTACGTGCGGAGAATGCACGGCAGAAGAAAAATCAAAAGACGGGAACCGGGACACCAAAAATACGAGCAAAGAACAATAAAGGAACTAATTTGGAATAACATGTAATTATAAACTTAAATCAGCAAAGAAGTAAATTAAAACAAAGTAAATCTTTTGGTTTGCCGCAACTGAAACTTCTCATGCAAGAACACCGTGAATTTGAACAGTCAACAGCATAAAATCTACTACTTTGACCCAGAGACCGATGATACGCTACCGCAGCTACTTTCAAACCAGATAAAATATCAACGAGAAACAATGATCGCGACACAGTTACTTTCAAACCACCAGCTTCTTTTTTTTACCTCCAATTGCTTTTATGATCGGCATGATGAAATATTGATCGACGAGCAACAGAGGGCGCTGTCCCCCAACTTCTAAAAAGTTACCTTTTACGCGTTACTTAAACCACTAGATACTTAGTAGCATATGGGGAGGGGGGTGACTGTTGAGCTCCAGCAAAATCAATTTTTTATTCCAACAATATCATTGCATGCTTTTTTTCAACCCATCATTGTAAGGAAGACTCTAAAATGACACTACAATCAAGCAATTACAGGGGCAATGGAATGTTTTGGAACCGTTCTTCCACTGGAAAGAAATAAAGTTACGTGTAGGCCTACCGGTATCCAGTGTCTTGAGTAGGGTTATTATGTCCGGGGGGCACCCGGGGTGCACACATTTTTTCAAGGGTGCACCAAAAGATAATGAGCTGCAGCAGAGGAGGTTCATGGATTTCAAAGGGGGAGAGGGGCATCCGGGGTCACGTGCCCCCCCCCACGTAGTTACACCACTGCGTGTATCTGCAACAACCAGTCACAAAGAAGAAAACTGGGAACCCCAAATGAGACTACATGCTACGGACTTGCTTCCATGTTGCAACCAAGTTCACTCTACAGTGTCTTTTTGCTCAATCCATGTATTAGAAGCTATACGGGCCAGATTTGGGCGCCTTTAAACGATTCTGTGCCCTGATTTGGGACCCGTCATTTCACTATCTGCATGGTCCCATTTTCTAAATATTCGTCGAGGTTCGATGCACCTGCAGTACACAGACGTAAAATAAGTGTTCACAGCAGCTTGTCAATCGATGGTCCAAACTCGATCTTGTCCCTACCTGTGTGCCTTCGAAACTCCGCCCCCTCAAAAGCCACATAGCACAGAACAGTCCATGTACATCTAAGTATGTACATGAGGACGCCACAATTAGTTCTTATTTTTTTCATGGGCGTGCCCAAGATTATCACATATGGTTCAGTAGGGAATAACTTGGGAGCCCAAAAGGAAATCACCAGAGGGGGGGAAGGCATCCTCCCCAGGGAAAGTTAAAGCAAAAGAAGAACATCACATCCGGAAGTCTGGAGCATAAAAATAAAAAAGGTCCAAAATTGGCAAATCCAAGACTTCTCAGTGTTTTGTAGTTGTGTTATTCAAACAATGCATGACTACAGGGAATTAGAAGTCGGGGGGTTGTTCAAGCCTCCGACACACCCTTTCTTTCTTTTTTTTTTTAGTCAAAACTTCACACGAAGAGCGCTTCAGGTTACTGACCTGCTGAAAAAATCACGAACGTATACCAGCACCATGCATAAATGTAAAAGAGGCCGAACGGTCTGCGCAGAGGTGCAGATATCCTGTATAGGTGATCTCCTCTTGGCAAAATGTACCTGTATATTATGAATGTGCACTTTCCCCCCAAAGAATAGATTTTCAGGTAGCTAGGCATTCATCGGTGATTTCTTACTTCCTCCATGTTATTTTGTACGCTACGCATTTGGGATTTTAATACCGAAATTAAATTTATCGTCCGTGAAAGACTTATTTGTTGACCCAGACTTATAAGAATAAGGGATCCACATTCATCTGTTCATTGCTCAGTCTGATTGCTACATGCAAGACGCAGCTCGGGAAGGTGTTTTTTGCAGTTTCGAGAAAATTTGGGGAGAAGACTTCAGGACTGCCTTCGTATCGTCTCTGCATGACTTCGACGAAGGACGTTGGACGCACACTGCCCACGAGAGGGCTTCAACATCGGCGGGCGTCTGCTGAGAGTGCAGCAACTACCCATGTTGAACAATGCACGTTGTGCCGATGTCTGTGTGATAATGCTTGCCCCTCTGCGTTTGACACCACATAATAAAATATCATCCACTTGTGCGATTTGATTTTCCCACGGATGGAAATCTCTGGATAGAGCTTGGTCTTCCACCGATAAAACCAGGACTACATCTTTGAGGGTTCGTGTCTGCTATTGCATTTAGTAAGGCAGTTAAACAGTTGTCAGGACCACCGGATGCTTTTCTTAAACAGGCTTGTCAGCGGACACTTTTCCAAACGCTTTCACCGCTGTAATTGTTCTGAAGCGTAAAAGAAAGGCGAAAAAAGTAAACACAAAGAGTTTAAAGAAGCTCATGGGTGACTTGACTGGATATTAATTTTGACAAAGTTTGTCGTCATTAATGGAAGCATTTTGCCTGAAATTAGTTTGATGAAAATTGGGTGCCACTCTTCTGTCGGTTGGTTCGAAATCCTTGCTCCGGTGACGGCTCAGTCTGTAGTACAGGCAACGTGAACTCGCAAATTTCTACCCAACGCCGTGCGTGTTCAACCCCAGAGGAGCAAAAAATCAGATTAACTCCGATGAATTAACCGGCCCTGTGTCTGTCGTCGTCTCGTCTGAACCGGCGTGACATTTCCAACGGCTCGGGAGGGATCTCCAAAGGAGCTGACGTGAAGACAGTTGCTAGGCAACACATCCGATCTAATTGCTCCCGGGCAACCGCTCCGGCTGGACCCAAACGAACGACTCAAACTCATTAAAAATTGCTCTCATCTGGTAAAATGTTGTTCGAGCGCGCACTGACTCATAGCTGATACAGATGATTTCTTATTCATACTGTGTTCTATATGAGTCTCAGTTTGTTCAATTTACGTCGGGGAGAGCCCCCATGAATAATTAATTTCTTGGCTTCGTTGATATCGATTTGACCACAAAGCTCATATCCTAATGCGCTGTGCGCCTTGTTGACAGCTTTGCGCAGAGTAAACGGGTACACTGCCTACTTGATTATTTTTCCCCACACACGGCAGTGATCTCGCGCGAATGTCAAATTGGACCGGAATGAAATAACGGATAACTCCGTTTGACGTCATCCCGCGCATCACCGAGTGACCATCGCCGGTATTCATCATCATTTTCTCGTTCTCCCAGCCGCTGTCTCTTCCTTCGACGCCACATGTCCACGATGCGGAAAGGACCGCTTCGTTAAGCCCCTGCTTTTTTCTTCTCCGTCTTTGCCTGATTTTCTAATCCTTTTTTGGAGGTTCAAGATGGATGCCCTGAACTACTCGTTCCAGATGCCGGAGTGGAAGACTCGGGCGAAGGAAGGATGGGGCTACGTTGTGCGACTTTACGACGCCGTACAAGATTACATAGTGCCAAAGTACTACCACGACCGATCAAACAGGTAAATGAACGCAGCGTCTTTAATGAAACGTCACTATGACGCACACGCATCATTGACTGAAATAATTATAAATAACCCGAAAAAAGAGAGGGGGGGCTGAAAAGAAGGGTGTTTTGCGCTGCGGCAAAATGCATTTTATCGGTTTAAAGTAAATAAGGCATGATTTCTTTTGTTCTGATGATTTTCTTCAGCTAAATGAGAAATGTGGCGTGCATGCAGGTGATGAGGTGGTGAATATCTGAGATGTAAAATAAGGTAATAATAGCATATTTCGTCAGAGAGAATTTTTCTATACAGAATATTTTTTGAGATTAAGAAAAATGAAGAAGAAGTAGAAAGAAATATGTCTTTTTGTCAGAAATGACAGAGATAAGATTGAAATTACCTTCCCATTGGGTGTTGTAAATCATTTAAGATAAAGATAATCTCTGACGTCCAATGCAGTACCACGAATGCCGATTACAAATATCTAATATAAGCTCATGTTAGGAACAAACAACCAGAACAAATGAAAATCCTCTTTACACGGATTTCATTAGCAATGCAAATATTAAGTGTATGCCTATGCACAATATTCCACCGCATGTAATTTAGCGATGACTGCATCATTTGGGCCGGTACGGTACGCGTGTACAGTATGCGTAATACATGTGCATAATCCAACGTGCAAGTCGGCATAATGCATGTACTGTAAATGTACATGTACATGCACGTGGGCCACTATGACGAGCAGTATACATAGACAGCACCACGCACCGTCCCCCTACCTCAAGCGCGCGATGCACGGTGTGCCATGCCGGTTCAGCCAAGGGGGCTGGAAAGACAGCACCGATTTGGGGAAGAATTTGCGAACTAGCTGCAATTTGGGGATGTGGGGACGGCGGTTATTGCCATTTTGATGTGCATGGTGGTGAAGGTAAACTGGTGACACTTGTGACAGTGATAATGGTGGGTGGTCTTCTCGAGTGATGTAGGGCAACCAAAACAATATGAAGTGACAAAATCGGTGACTGTGAAGACTTAAGAAATGTCGAATGTGGTGATTATCGTAGATGCTGCTGTTGCCAGGCGTGGATCGGGGGGGGGGGGTTGGGAGTCGAACTCTCTGAGACAAAAAAAGGGAAAATATAAAAAATAAGTAAAGTAACTGCACCAATACCACTGTAAACGATATATGGCATGTACATGTATAATGTTTCATTATCATTTCTCTTGACCGCAAAAAACCGACATTTAAAAAATCTGTGGCCTGACCCCCCCCCGGAAAAATGTCTGATTAAGCCCCTGGTTGCCGTTGCTGATTGAGAAAGAAGAACTTAACAAGTGATTTGTTCAACAACCTACTTTTAGGTCACGAGAGACGGCAAAGATTATGTACATGTACTGTATGTAAGATTAAAATGAATGGCCACCTGTGAACTCTGTCAGGGTTTTCAAGTGCTTATTTTAGTATTTTTGTCTTATAACAAGTTTAAAAATAGAAGAAGCTTAGGCAATGTCACACAGTTTATAGTTAAATTACAGTTTTTGCTCTTCTTTGGTTCAACTTTTCTCGTGGGAACTTGTCTTAAATAATTCAAAGTCGATTAGACCCGCATCGTTCACATTCCACAAAAAGTGGGAGGGGCAGTTTGGACAATGTTAGTCTCCAGTGCATGTACAGTACAGTGTACACGTACAATGTACATGTTCTTGTACGCTATCTGAGCTGAACTCTCGAAGAGAGTCTAGTATTTAGCTGGTTCACTAGTCTGTTACACGAGAATTCAGACGGGACATCTCAGTGCAGATTACCAGTTCATATTTATGTACACGTTCGTGGAAATGCTACAGGTTAATTTACCAAATATTTTATTAGTTTCCTTCATCTAAGTCTTGTTCACAAACATGTCGACGTGAAACTCACTCAGTTATATTTGCACAACTCCAGGCCAGGATAACAGCGTTATGGGGAAAGAAATAGAGCCGTAAGTGTTCCAAGGCGTTGCTGCTTGTATATTGTAGTTTCGGTACACGTCTGCCCACTTTCCGGACACGAGAGATGTGCAGTAGGTTGCGTTTATTGAACTCCCAATTGTTCATGTTATTTGTCCATTCCTCATTCAGTTCGAAGGTGTTTATGAACATGTATATACTTGAAGTGAATAATTGTCACAGAGATAATGTCCTGAAAAGTTGGAGGCAGGATATTCTCGCCAAATTTTGATTGCTTTGATCATGTTGATGCAGACTCAGGCCTAGTCTTACTTAGTCTTTTGTTGCAATGTTGATCACTATCACAGGTGTTTGATCTAACTAAAGAATAACGACCCAAACCTGCGTTTCATAATATCTAAGTTTTTACGTAAAAATGGTAAACACTTGTTTCTTTTTTTTAATTTACGTTTTTCTAAGGAAAAACAGTAACTTACTTGACCAGTTTTGTTTATTGTCTAGGCCTAAGTTTTTTTGTTGAAAACAAAAATGGTAGGCCTAAAACATCTTTTGTTCTTTTTTTCTATTTTTTGTTTGGCACTGGGTATTTGACCATGAACCTGTATGGATTCTTTTTTTATTTTTCTGCCAGTACGGCAACTGAACATGCAGTGAGTGTTTGTGGGGACTTAGACATTTTACCGTGACAAATCTTGTCTGGTTGACATGATTGAATGGTTTGACACTTACATTGTCGTTGTAATGTAAACGTGTGCTCACGAGAAGGAATTCAAACCTAGTGTAGGGCTGAGTCAATTAAAATAATTCACTATTCCAATATTCGACCTTCAATTTGATCGAATATCCGAATATTCGGTCATACCGACTGGCAGATTGTTGAGGAACAAACCATAATTATTGAAATCAGTTGCAATAATGCACACAATTGTCTATTATAATCACTATAATAGCTTCTCATGTCTATGAGTATCTCCAGCCATGATTTAATAAGATTTAAGAGACGAATAATACTTCTTTTCCTGTTGAAAATGTGCATTCCTTTCCAATTTTTCTAAATGTACTTTTTGAATCATTGTACATGTAAGGTATCTGCCACTTGACATTTGAACCTGCTTGGAACAAGCCTCTATAGTGCAGTTGCTCTCATTTAAAACAAAGGAAAATTCTCCCTTTTCATGGATTTTGCATTTGAATATTCAAATTCGGAAGTAACATTCAAATATTCTGCACAGCCTTAACCTAGTGCGATTTTGAAATTCTCACTTTTCAGAGCCACAGATCACAAGAAAGCAATGTCTTGCAATTTAGCTTTAAGACATCGTGGCTGCTTTTTAAATCTGGTGTGAGACAAGCAGTACCTAGCAGGCCGACAGACCACTTCTGTAGGTTGAAGAACACTGCAGAGATATTAATCCTTTGGAAAACGCCAAGCACACTGTAGCAGTGCTTAAACTTAAAAGTAGATAAATATTGATAAGGGAAAAACACCACATTCATTTTACACCGTAATGACACAAAATTTTGCAGTATTCAAGAAAAATCAAATTCTTTGGGATGTTACCGACCAGAGCAAGAATGGAGACCTGTCCTGTGGGTTATTGCAAGATTCTCAGCCATTCATTCATTGTAGATGAAGCTGTGGGATTCTGTTGGAGTGGACACGGTGTCCTGATAAGGGGAAGGCCTGTTTACAGGTCTTTTGGCCAAATGAAAGAAGTGAAGTAGTTCCATGTCCCTGCCTTCTTCCTTTTTCCTGGTCATCATCTTTTGTTTCTGGTGTTCCCTCTTTGTGAAATTTGCAACATTTTCACTTTTGTTCCTGGTTTCATGTATGTGTGTAGTTATAAATTAAAGTTTAAAACCTGTTACGTGATGTAAAGCTCCTTTACTTTAGCGTTTGGACACAAATGTATCAGTCAAAAGAGTCAAGAGGTTCAGTTGCCATCTTGGAAAAATCCACCTTGTAAAAAGCCAAAGGACAAAATAAATGCCCTTTTCTCCATTACAAAGAAAAAAAAACACCCCAAAATAGACAAAAACTCCATCTATGTACGTACTTGGCATTTAAATTGTACTGAACGTGGAGGTATTATGTACACAGTCATGTTCATGTAGATTCCAATTCAGTCATGGTTCTGACTGAATTCCAGATAATGCGCTGGATGTGGTTTAGAGTGCCTTAGAGTAATTAATATCTAATAGGATGTTTAACTAGCTGCACAGCTGCATCGTTTGCAGTGAGGGTTTGTTTAAACAGTCTGTGCCATCTGCAGTAGGTATTGAACACGGAGGTGCAGATTGAAAAAAAAAAATCACAACTCTTTTACTGCATGCATATCTGATTTCCAAGGCACATCTCTTCAGATGCTAAAGTAAACAAAAAAAAAAAGAAAGGGTGAACGAAAAATGGGCCGGAATGAAATTTGCATTTTGCTGGAATGCATCAGGAGGACGCGATGTGACCCATATCGGCCACAGGTGGTGATGCTTTTAAAAAGAAAATTAACCGGACGACGAGCAGACACCCTGTGCGTGTTGACGCGTACACTGTCTAGCATTCCCCATACTTGCTCTGGATATCCAGTCAGGCCAAGCTGTAGAGCCATGGAGATGTGCCAAAGCGCAGTGGATTAGGCGTTGTTGGGTGTGCGGTGATATGATGCAGGTGAACTTGAAAAGGCTGAAGCATCGTTACTTGACTCGCAGCAAGGAGATCTACTGGGCCTACTTCCTGTACACGCTAAAGTGAGCCGAGCTAGTCTTCCAAAAGCTATCTTCTCTGCCTGTGGATTCTTCAAACTCAATTTTTTTTTCTGGGCTGTGAAACACATGTTGTTAATGCGCAAAATCTCTACAGGGTCTATGAGGTGCAGTAGCATTTTGCATGCCTGTATTTTTCATCCTGGACTTATTAAAATAAGTGCATCATTTAATACAGTACGTGTACATATGTAACTCTATCAATGGTGGGTGAAAAATGGCATTGAAATCGGAGGGTCACCATCATGTAGCTACATGCATGGTGTTGGAATGGAAGTTCTATTTCAGCTTTCTAGGAGTTTTGCTTCTCATTGTCTTGGCAGTGCTCTTACCGGTATCTTGTTCAGTCTTGCGATACCTTCCAAATCTAACTGACGGATTTTGAAGGATAGGGGATTTAACGGGTCACCTCGATAACCTGCCAAATCCACCAAAGTGCAACAGTGGATTGGCTTTGATAGCCTTGATGGACTTTCAGCGCAGTGTTGGATTTTCATGAATACAGGATGCTCCGAGGCTCAGATGCTGACGGACTGTCGCCAGTTCCTTGCAGTTTCTCCACGAATGATTTGGTCTTGTTTCTTTTGATTTGTTTCCCCCAATGCAGATCAGTTCAAATGCGTCTCTACACCTTGACAAAGCGGCACTTTGTGCTGGTGTTCGTCGCGTTCTTTACGGCATTCACAGCCTCGGTTGTACTAGGAATAGCAGGTATGTTGAAACTCTTTGGTCTACATGTACATGTATGCATGAGTGTGTAAATGCCTTCAATCGCGGACCTATAACAATACGGGACAATAGGGTCCACGGTTGCCGAAGAGTCCACGGTTGGAAAACGTGAACAAAAGAGGAACAATAGGGAGTCCACGATTGAAGGCGTTTACACACTTGGGTGTGTGTGTGTTCGTGCATAACTTAAAAAAATATTCAGCCGATCTGTGGCTTTTCGAGCCCAATTCTTCCTAAACTAATCTCAAGCTACCACAGTCTAACTCAAACCCCCGAACAGGATCAGTCATCGTTGACAGGCTGTGTGTGCAAATGAAGCGTGGACAACAAATTGTTAGGCTGACTGCCTCGTGTGGATATCTGTTTCCTAACACAGAATTCACAACAGGTCTGCTCATGCCTACATGTACGTAGCTGATGGAATGGAAGTATACGGCCACGAGGCGTAGGGTCCGTAGACCACAGTAGTAATGAAATATAACATTAAAAAGCAACCAAATTGGTCCCTGAAATTCCCTGCAGCACAGTGTAAGAGGCCTCCTTGCTGTCGAATGTATTTTTCGCTAGTGTACATGTACATGGTTACCAAGTGTATTCAATATCAAAGTGATTACGTACATGTAACTACACTAAGGCCATTGCTGTTTGCAACCCTCGCACTTTTATAAAGATGCTTGATGCTCCTCTTCTGGAAACCTGTCAAAATAAATAGTCCAGGCTCTTAATTGCGTGATTACAATCGGATTGTGAAGCAGTGGGCTGTTTTGATTCCAGAAATTGCAAGTTCCTTCATTTCTTGTCGCCTGCGAGCACTCATTTGGCTTCAATGGTTGCTGTCTCAATGATAAGATGTTAGACTTGCAGTTTGATTCGTCCTGATGGACGTTGGAGCGACTTTTGCTCTCCATAACATGCACATGATACTTCCATGGATGTAAGAATTGTTTCAACTTTTATCGCTTGACCCAAGCTTGTCATAAAAAAATGACAAATCTGGGCTACCGCGTTCTCTGTGTTGTGGATGTGATGCAAATACATTGCATTTCCTGCATCAGATTTTGATTTGTAAAGTGTGCAAACTAATGTTTGGTTGCAATCGTATAATAATAAAATTTTATAAAGCGCCCTCCATAAAATGACCTCAGAGCCCTGTACAACAATATACACTACAAACTATAATGTTTATTTTTTATTGCTTAATTTTTAAATTTTGTTTGATAACTTCTGTTACTTTGTTTTATTATTATTATAACACCCAGTAGGCCCTAATTAATAATCATTACACATTACAAACTACAGAGATCTATGAAATAAAACCATGACTATTTAAAAATCAACATAAAACTTATTTCATTTATAACTTATCTTATATTAAATAAAAATGTTTTAAGAGAGGATTTAAAAATATCCTATGATGCTGAAGCACGTATCGACAGTGGCAGTGTATTCCAAAGTCCAGTTGCACAAGCCTGGAATGCCCTGTCACTGTAATACTGTGATAATATGTATTCACTGTGTATTTGTCCCATCAGTAGTTATTGCTTGAAGAATTGAAATAAACGAGTTGTGCAAAGAAATTCATGTGAAATGCATCCTATTACCGTTCCCCCTGCCTTGGCCCCAACAACTTTGTGTAAATCGCCGACACGTGTTGCCGCGGTTTGTTGAATATTTGCCAATGTATTGATGTGTTGTCCCGTGTCACCCATCGCTTGACCTGGCTACTCGTTGCTTTACTGATTTTTAGAGCAAATAACATCTCTTTTCTCAGTTTCAAGCTGCCAAAAGTAAAGCTTTGTTGGTGCCGAGTGCAAACACGAATTGAAATTCAAACCGCGGAACATAAGAGATGAAATGCATTCAAGTTTTGCTAAATTCTCGGTGGAATTATTCTGGCTTTTTGGAGATTTTCCTTGGCATCAAATGGGAACAGGGTGTGTAATTCATAATAGCTTTCAGAGCAAATGTGAGTCTGCAGTGCCCATTAATTTGTGAGTTTGCCTTCTTTTTAAAGAAACGTGCGCATGTATCTGACTAAAACATGTCTCTTGCAGATTAAATTCCTCAACAATTCCATTCCAGCCACAGAATTTTCCACTTTACTTCTGTCTTCAAAACCAGCTTCAGTGCAAACTTGTAATCTCAGTTCCTCTGAATGCACCTTTAATTTATTGGTAATTCAGCTTCAGTCCTTTAAAAGTAGCCCAGACAATGTGAGATGATGTGGTCTCCATCCTCTAAAACTAACCAACATTTCACTGCATCATATGCAGACTCTATCCTCCAAAATCAGCCAAACCACAGCACAGATTTTAATGGGATTGATGGGTCCAAGCGTGCACCTTGATGTCTTCAATTTTTTCCCTCATGCTGTCTTTTTTGTTTCCAGGCCCAAACATAGACGTGTATGCCGAATACAGAAGACAGGAAAACTTGCCAGTAAGTACTAAAAAAGTTGACTCGGCATTTCATCGAAACTTCTGCAGTTTGCTTTGTGACTCTAATATTTTGCATTGTAAAATTGAAGTAGTGTTTACAGGATTTTCTGTACTACTTGAAGTGTTCAGCCAAAAAACCCTTTAAGAAAAAATAAAAACCTAACTGAAGTATAAAACTTCAGAAGTACTCAAAGAGATGTCTCTCGGGTCCAACCTAAGCCACTGTCAGCGTTGTAGTCGTCGAGACTGGTGTTGGTCTTAAGACCAGTCTCAAGACCAGTTTGAATGTGGTCTTGGTCTCGAACACGCTGGTGTTGGTGTGGAATCATTGGTCTTGGTCTTGATCTCGCACCTCCTGTTCTCGGAATTTTCGGCCGAGACCAGTACAAGACCAATTTAATAATATATTTTGCACCCTTTTATACCTGATTGGTGATGAATTTCGATGTTTGTAGGCCTATGAAAAACTTGAATTGAGACCCCGCAAGATGTAGGTACGGCCGTTAAGGACTGTACGTACGAGCGTTTGTTGTGGTTACAGCTGGCAGT